>WTSP01009312.1:34213-52200 GCA_025331215.1 Actenoides lindsayi | reverse complement strand
ATTCTACTCTAATTTTTTCAATATTTTATTTTATTATATGTTTTACTATTAATATATTTTCTTATGGAGCCCTTGGTAGGATAAATGCAAAATGTTTACTTTTTAAAAAATAATCTTTCTTGGCCAATAAAGATGTCCTGTTCTGAATTACTACAGTACTACATTATGAGCAGCATGGAGTAAAATTTCAGTGTGATGTGTTGATGTTAAACTAGATGGCTGCCGTTAAGGTAATTGGAAGCCACAGATCTAAATACCTTCACGTTGCTCCAGAAAATGTATCCTTGCAGTTTGGGCAAAAGTGTTGATACCCTTCACTTTTTATTCATTCTTCCAACACACACAGTTGAATACATTTGGACTTACATATCAATAGGAAATAAAGAGAAATAGCTGGCCTCATTTGACAGCCTGGCATTATATGGATATAGAGGAGGTTTGGCAAGAGGTGGGTCCTTTTGCTTTTGAAGCAGAAGTTCCAGTTGCTTTGGTTTGAGAGGGATGACACAGAAGAAAACAGAAAGATAGTGACAGAAAACAAGATAGAAATAGTTGTCACTGTGAGTTACTAACTTTTTATTTTCTCATCTCGAAGACAGATGGTGGCAAAAAAATATCAAAAGTATATGAAAATTAAAAATTGTTCTTTTTCTGTACATGAAAGAGGATATACACATGAAAGTTGTATTTTATTTGCAAGGTGTACTAGCAAGTGGCAACTGAAACAGTAACACTCTTTCATTTTCCTTATTTGTTTTGCTTGTACCACTAGTCTTTCAAATTTGCGTCTTTATTGCAGGAGGAATCCGAAAATAAATACCATAATGTTAAACCACATTTAGCCTATAGCATGCTTTTGTATTTTCTCAGAGATTAAATGTTATTCACTTAACAGAACTACTGAAACATTTATGTACTAGAGTTTCTAGGTTAAAACTTCTTTCAGAAGGCAAGGCACATATATTTACTAAATGGTGTGCTGAACTTCTTTGAGGACATCTCCATGCTCTTCACCATGTTTTAATTTGCCATAAAAATAGGTTATGATATCTGATAGGAGATTTTAACTAACTCAAGCTATGTGGAGTAAGGATAATATTCGTAAAGATTTGTTTATGAATAAAAGAAGAATGGTGAAGCTTAGTAAGAACATTGGCATCTTAGAGTTGCTAATCAGTTAAACTGGAGAAACATCTTCCATATGGTGTATGAGAAAATAAATAGAAAGTAACTAGAAAATTGATCAGTACTACAACTAGTTAGTCTAACAATATTGTAGATAATAATCTTTATAAGGTTCTGGGAATAGAATTCTTGACCTTGCAGTCTATAGAGAGTTTTAGTACAGGGAAATTTTTGGATTTACAAATCAAGGTTAAAACATTTTAGAAGATTATCTCATAGGTTAAACAATATGATACAAATTTATGTATGTCTGGATGGGTGCATAGGTGCATAACATCTGTTTAAAGTAAATAGCAATTAATTAATTTGTATTTCAAGTTAAAGAAGAAGGCAGAACACTGTCAGAGTTACAGTTACCTACATTTCTACAGTTTTGTAGAACCTCCTGATGCTAAGTGTATTATGCCTATGTGCGGTGACAAGTATGTCATACTATTTTGGTTAAATATATTATTCAGTTGATTTTGATAGTAGTGTATGTTCTTTTTGAGATGTGAAACGAAAGTGTGTTTTTTGAGAGAGTTGCTTCTTACAGCAGCAGCTCTAATGTTAGCCCTAACACCAACAATACTATTAATTTAATGATAAAACTGGTAGTGAAGATCTGTGAAGAGATCACAACAGACATCCAGCAGTATTTGCACTACAATACGATAAACTGAATATTCTTTATTTTAATGCTTCTATAAAGGTGATATGAGGATGTTAGTAATAACTGGTAAGGACACAGACTATACACTTTATTAATAGTAAAGAAGAATGACAGTACCTAGCACTTTAAGTAATTTAAGTTTGATAGTATCTGTCAGTGTCTTTGAAAGCCGTCCAAAGTTACTAATGACTGTCCATCTTCCTTTGAGAAATTCCAGGATACTGAGTTCTATGTAACAATGCCTCTCAAAGAATATTGATCCATCAGAGACATCAGTAATAAGAACACTTCTATTAAGATAGGCCTTATTTTGTTTTCATGGCATCAGAAATCAAGAGTCTAGGGACGTATCTTCTGCTAGGACAAAATGGATTCATTCTGCAAGTTTAGTAAAGTAATTTCTATTTTTAAAGGAGAAAATGCGACTCATCTAGTTAAAACAGGAAGCAAGGGTACTCTGCTATTAAAAAAACCCTGTGCTTACTGTTTCCTCTTTCCCATATTCATTTCCTTTTTACCCCTTATGATTTTACATCCTGTTAAGTGAGTGTTGATCGTTGCACCTCTAATACTTTTGTAGTGGTGAGCTAAGACATGCTGCATCTGTGCCCAGAATGGGTCTGAAGCACTCCAAAATGCCTGATTCTGTGAAATAAATTAGGAGGAAAATATGAGATATTCAACCAGACTGCGTTTAAAATGTATAAATGGCACAGTGCTGTTGCAGGAGCTGTTTTTTGCATGGCATGGTTTTCAGCTGTTTCTCTAGATGTTGGGCCAGATATATGGTGCTCACTGCCTGTGAGAGTAAAATGCAGTACATCTTACTCCCCCGTTGTATACACTTTCTGATGCTGAAATTCTCATGCCAGTGCTGTTAGGTGTTACATCTTACAGAACAGATGACCGTGCCTTAATAAGTGATTCATTTTGAAATGCAGTAGTTAGGTTGGACTTCCTGGAAAATACAGCAGTATTTTGAGTAAGCGTAAAATAACGATAATAAACATTGCCAAGTAATAACTTTCAGATTCCTGGAATTACTTCTGGCAGCCAATAGGTACCAAAGTGAATTCAGTTCAGCTTTGTGTTCTGAATTTCAGCAATGCCAAAGATCAGAAGAAAATTATTTATTTTTTAATTAATGGCATTTGGCATCCATGATGGGAACTACTCAAAAGCAGAGGTCAGGGTGTTATTTGGTTAAAAAACAAACAACGAAAAAAAATCCAAATGTAACAAATAATACTGTTTTTTCTCATGAAGAAGACACTGCTTCTGGAAAAGTCCCTTTCATTCAGTTGGACTGGATGGAGAACAGGCCTGTTGAGTGAAGATGTTTGACTAGCTTAGGGCTGCTCTGATAAGGAACAGAAGATACTAATTGCAATTTCTTTGGACTGAAGTGCCTTGTTTATACGTTACAACTCTTCTTTCTCCCACTGGAGTGTCTTCCTGCTAACTCCGTCAGCATCTAGGAGTCACGCTAAATGTTTTTGACATCGTTGGTGATAAAATTTTGCAGGGTAAATGCAGCTCTTATTTTTCCAGTGTCGTTTTGCTTTCGTTTTTTAACTTGGCAAATCTTGTGGTTAGTGAAGTTGACATGAAAAAAGATTGTAGTCCTGTAATAAATGTGTTGGTTTATTCTGTGTAAGGAGGGGGATAATTTCTCTGACTTCCTCACATCATGGTTTTTTGGGAAAGTAATTGTGATAAGAACAGAAGACAGCATATCTGTGGAGGAAGAAGAAAAGGACAGACCTTCTAACCCTGGAGATGTGGTTGCTCATTTCAGGAGAACAGTTTGAATTTCTCTGCTAATATTAAATGTAGGCGGAGAGTGGTAGTAGCTACTTTCTTCTATGTCCAATTATTTATTTAATAGTCCTTGCTTGGAGCATAACCATTATGCTAGTAGAGCTGGCTGCTCAGAGCCAACAGGTCTGTTGAAAGTGAAGTTGTCAATTTAACTTTATTTTAAAAATACCTATTTTAAAGGTACTTAATTTAAAACACAATATTGCCTTAAATAACATTTGACTACATCATGACTCAAGCTCATTAGACCTTTTCAGCTTTCAAATGTGGTATCTCTGGTTTTGCCCTCTATTTCTTCCTACAAATTGTTACACTATGTTGAAACATTAGATGAAAGCAGAAGAGAGCCAGAAAGCCATCATCTTCAGATGTTCTTGCCCAGTAATTTGGCTGCCTGAGAAAGGAGGAGCACCAATGTACGTGTTTGGTGTTTCCAATAAAGTTAGACTTGGGTGGCCTCCACCTCAGGAGAACTTGTAGAGGGCCTGACTTTTTGTGGCCATATTTTCCCTATTTGGCTTCATGTCACAACTTCTTCAGCTTGTGTCCTTGCATGACCACTACACCAGGCAGCCCATCATGGGGCAAGAGCTGATACAGAGATGTCTCCATATGAAGCTGAAACACTTGCTCAGTCAGTATGTACCTCTTGGTGCTACCTACACTGGTGGGCCACAATACTGGGTACCCCCCCATAAGCATTTATAGTTCCAGTTTCGAACGCTAAGAAGTGTCTTTTATAAACCCAGTCATCAAAGATTCCAGAGTGGTTTCTTAAATAACTAGGTGTCCTATAAGCATCCAAGTATAGTGCACATTAGCCTGACTCGTTCTGTGATTATCCTGAGATAATAAACTTAAATTTATTAGCAGATGATGTTACAAGAATGTATCTTCTAATTAAAGTGAAATCAGTCATAAATTCAGGATTCTTGTGGACTTGTGTTATAAAAGGGCATATCAGATCAATAATGTTGTGTTCTACATGGCACATCTTCAAAGTCAGCTGTGATTCCTTTGTGTTAAAAGAATCCCTAGTTATGCTATACCTGAGCCTCACAGCTTGCAGCTCTCATGAGACATTCTCTTCTGTGCCATGCAGAGGATAAGGACTGGGATGAAGTGGGATGTGTCAGGGGATTCCCTGTTAATCCATATCCCTGTGGTTAATTTGAAGCAATTTTATTTTTATCAGGAGCCAAACAAGGATACAGAACATATGAGAATCCTTGCATTATTAATCATTAGATTCAGCAAAGGGACGTAAGAGGTTTGTGCTGATGGGTTTTTTTTGGTAAATCTTCCTTTTTTTTTTTGTATATTTGTATGTGAACATTATCTCAGGTCTGCTGCACACTTTTGTTTGAAGAACTGTTTTAAATGGTGTGCTGCATATACTGAGGGTATTAGGGTGATGTGCTTCCTGCAAGCAGACTTGTCTAGAGAATACCCCAGCTGTTAAGCTGTCTGCTGCCTTGAACTTGACATTTTTTTCCTCCTGTGTGCTTGAGCTTTGAATTTTACTTTCCAATCCAAGTGCTTCTTAAACTGTCTAAAACAAAGAATCTTTGAATTCAAGATTGCAATTTTGATTCTTACAGGAATCTGTGTATGAACCTGAATATAAAAGCTTGTAGGCTATTCAGGAAAAGTGGATGTTGTTGATACTAGTTTAGCTAATGCCTTTAAGTTTCAAAGAGATCTAATATTATGTATTCCACCAACAATCTAATTTTCATTTTTTGGCTTCTCAGAGTGCATGTGGTTAATACTGTGTGATGAATATTTTTGGCTTTGCTCTACAATGAGAGTATATTGAAACAAAGCATGTTCGTACACCACTACTGCGCAGCTTGGGCTTTGGAATGGTTTCTAAATACTTATTTCAACCTGTAAACCTCATGTGCACAGACTGTTAAATGATTAACAAGTGTACAGATTTATAGCAATTCTTACATTAGTACTGTATGAAGAATATTCTTTCAGTTCTCAATGTCAGGTAAAATGGAAGTAGTAGTCTGTCAGGGCCATCTGCTAGACAGGTAACAGCTGCTTTCTGTTAACCTCTCCCTCCTCAAAGGGCAAGAGAAAGGGAATAAGGGACCTGTGGATGAGAAAACTACAACAGTTCTAATGGAAATAATAATAACAAAATGGAACATATACAAATATATACAAAACCAATATCAAACCCAGCCCCTCCCCCCTGATGGCAATTACATCACTGTTACTGCTGGTGCTGTGGAGCAGGCACTGGAAAAGTCCCAGACTGGACTCAGTGGCCGACAGGAACCAGATTCAGTTGCTGGATTCTGGAACTGGATTCAGGAACACATGGTTTGGGATTGAAGGTGGAATAAACAGAGTCCTCCTCGGATGCTGGCCATTGAAGAAGAGAGCTTGACACTCATGATCCCTCAGCTTTATACTGATTCTTACATACGTGGGATGTAATAGCTCGTTGGTCAGTTTAGGGTCACCTCTCCTGGCCTCTCCTCCCCCCACAGATGTGGTTTTTTACTTTCTGCACTCCCAACATAGTACATCAGATCCAGCAGTGGCCTTGGTCTGCTCACACCAGTCCTTGATAGTAACTCTAAACATGGAGTGTTGTCACAGCTAGAAGCAGACACTGCGAAAATCTGCCATTAACTTCAGAATGTTCAGTTAGTTAGAAGAGACTGAAAAGCAAATTTTTATGGCTTTTATTTAAAATTAACTTGAAAATACCAATATAAATATTACACATTGGACATTTGCTTGCATATATATGAGGAGTATGTTTATTATTGACCAAGCAAATTCAGCCAAACCTCTGTGGAATAACTGACTTCTCATTTGAGTATGTTTTTGTGCATTTGATTTCCTTATTTTCTTTGTTAAGCTCTTCTTCCCAAAAGACTAAGTGTGTTATGGATGTGTTTGGGCTATAAATGTGTCACAGCTAACCTAGCATAGATTACTTTGATGCAAGTGTGATATAGCAGCTTTTAGCCATTCTTCAGTCTTTTCTCATGGTGTGCAATTCCAGCTGTTGGCAGTTTGGTTCTTTTTTCCCCACGCTTTTTCTTATATCCCACTGTAACTAATATAAAGTCATTTGTGGAAGAAGTGGACTTCCAGTCACTGAGACTTTTTGGTCTGTGTGTCTTAGGATCTTTGTTATTCTACAGATACCTGAATACAATGTGATATTTCAGACCTGAACTAGTTTTTCCTTTTTACTCCAGTTCTCTTTTTAGTGATAGCATTGCAATGCATGCTCCTGTTGAAAATCTTCTGCTGTCACACTGAAAGCTTGTCTGTGGAACCTCTGCATTTTTACTACGCATATTTTCTACATATGTATTTGCCTTTCAGTGTCATGATTCTACGCAAATGGTATGTAAATTAGGTGGCCCTGTAAACTTACTGATTAACTAAATCATATAATTGAGGCCTGATAATGTTTAGACTGACTGTACTTTTGAAATGGCTGTGCCGAGGTTTTGGATAGGATCTGGGCTGATGTGATGGGAAGAACAGAGACTGCAGCATTAATTATAGGTACCTTGCACCAATCACACAGACTATGAATGTTTCCCATTTAGTTCTTCTTCATAACTCCCTCTCCCAAATGTTCCAATCTTTGTCTCATTAGACTGGTTAATAGGCAAATAACGGTAAAGCTTGTGGTGCAGAGTGCCCCTCACGTCTTCATCAGTGTTGTGGATAGGCATTCGGTGCCTTAAGGCAGAGCTAGAGCTAGAACGAAAGAATATAACAAAGGAAGGGTACAGCATTGCCTCGTTCAAAGTTGTTCAGTTATAGGCTTCTTATTTTGACTTAGAAGAAAATAAATGTGTGTATGTCTCTGAATATGAAGTTTTCTTGAAACAGTCCTGAGAATTGATGGGAGATCATTGCATTTGCTGATGACATAAATTTAAAAATTCCAGCAACTGTGTGAAACTGTGGTATGGTATGAAGATGCATTAGAGGTTAAGATAAAAGCTCTGAAAGAGGTAACAAAAGCTATTTACGTATAGCCAGGTCTATGTGCAAATACACAATAGCTTATTTTATTAGCCCTGAAACATATAAGAAAGAAGGGGACAAACTTTTTATCAGTGACAGAACAAGGGGTAATGGTTTTAAACTAAAAGAATATAAGGAAGAAATTTTTTGCAGTGAGGTTGGTGAAACACTGGTATAGGTTGCGTGGAGAGATGGTAGATGCCCCATCCCTGGAAACTTTCAAAGTGAGGTTGGATGGGGCTCTGAGCAACCTGATCTGGTTGAAGATGTCCCTGCTTATTGCATAGGTGTTGGACTAGATGACCTTTAAAGGTCCCTTCCTGCCCAAACCATTCTATGATACCTTTCTATAAAAGTTTCTTATCTGAAAATACAAATTATCTGGTTCTAGCAGTTTTGGGTGAGTATTACATTCATCACTAACACATGAACTCTCAAATTCATATGGAAACACTTCTGGCATAACTGCTCCATTTAGTCATTTCTGTGCTGATTATAATTGATGGGTTTTAACAGGTGTTTTAGGTTTTCCAACTTTATGGATAAATGTAGAGTAAATAATCAGTATTGACACTTGTAATTTAATGACCACTAGAATTATTCTTTGAGGGAAGTAACATCTAAGAAAATGAGAAGTGACTTAATGAGGGTAGGATTTTTGTAACTTAGAATCATTGAATGGTTTGGTTTGGAAGTGACCTTAAAGATCATCTAGTTCCAATCCCCCTGCCATGGTCAACTACAAGTAATTTAGTAATGTTTATTTCCTTAATATAGATAGTAATATGAGCAGAGCTTCTCTTGCATTTGTGTTCTGAAATAGCAATCTTAACTAACAGCATCTAGTTACTCTTTGAAAACAGAGGCTTTCAAAGTGCAGAAATACTTATCACATTATTTCAAACTTCAGCACTGATACCAACCCATATTTATATAACTGAATTTTTAAAAGATCAAAGGTTAAGAGGCACTCAGCATTTGAAAAGCAATATGCCTTACCTGCTCCTAATATTATCATCTGGTGTCTATCTTGAGACACTAAAGCTTGAAAAATATTACTAATATGCTAAATACCTGTTCATAGACAACCCCATTGCTACTGGGTATATTTGGATTGCTCCTTACTTTCTGAAGTTATACTCGAAAAATCTGAATATACAATATGTTAAGAATTTATATAGCTTATGCTGTATACGTTTTTAAATACAGTATTTGATACCAAGTATTTAGACTGGGAAGGACCTTTAAGAGCATCAAGTCCAACTGTTAACCTACTGCCAAGTCCACCACTAATCCATGTCACTAAGCACCACATCTGCATATTCTTTCAGTACCTCCAGGGATGGTGAATCCACTACTTCCCTTGACATCCTGTTCCTGTGCTTAACAACCCATTTGATGAAGAAATTTTTCATAATATCCAACCTAAACCTCCGCTAGTACAACTTCAGGCCATTTCCTCTATTCCTATCACTTGTTACTTGGCAAAAGAGAGTGACACCCACCAAGACAGAACCTCCTTTCAGGAAGTTGTTGAGAGTGATAAAGTCTCCCGAGTCTTCTTTTCTCCACATGTTCCCTCAGCTGCTTCTCATAAGACTTGTGCTCTAGACCTTTCACCATCTGATCATCTTTGGTGCTCATCCACAGCCTTTCCCTCATCCACCAACTGGGTCACTTTATCATAGCAGGAGATAAGGTTAGTCAAGCAAGACCTGCCTTTCATAAATCCATGCTGATTGGGCCTGATCACCTGGTTGTCCTGTACATGCCACGTGATGGCACTCAAGATGATCTGCTACATAAACATAACTGTCACCAAGGTCAGACAGACAGGCCTGTAGTTCCTCAGATCTTCCTTCCAGCTGTTCTTGTCATGGGGTATCACATTTGCTAACCTCCAGTCAACTGGGACCTGTTTAGCCATGACTGCTAATAAATGATGGAAGGTGGCTTGGTGACACTTCCACCAGCCCCCTCTGCACCCTCAGGTGGATCCCATCCAATCTAACAGAATCATGTGTATCTAAGTGGTGTAGCAAGTTGCCAGTGATTTTCTCTTGGGATTATAGGGGCTTCATTCTGCTCCCTGTCTCTGACTTCCAGCTCAGGGGACTGGGTACCTGAAGAACAACCTAGTCTTGCTATTAAAGACTGAGGCAAAGACTAAAGCATTAAGTACCTCAGTCTTTTCCTCATCCTTCATTACTATGTTTCCTCCTGTATCCAATAAAGGATGTAGATTTTCCTTAGGCTTCCTTTTGTTGCTCCTTACTACTGATGAAGCAGTAATGACATGTAAAGTAGGTAGACCTTGTATTTGGAATGCTTATGATGACTTTTTATAGGATTTAGGTGAAATTACAGTTATAAGCTGGTTCCAAACTACATACACTTTTTAGATTTAGGCACTGATGCTGTTGGGAGATCAGAAGGGAGCTCTCAAAAGACATGCAGTTGTATTAGAATTGGAAGGCCTGTGCTATATGTGCACACTTTGCATATTGTGTAGAGGTTTTTAAACAAGGTAGTGTTAATACATAGGTGCTTCTCACAGTTGGACACAGAGAGAGCAGTATTTGCACTGTTAAGCTCTGTTGTATGTTTCTAAGTAGTAGATGTCATCATGTGCATATATATGTGACTACTGAAAGTAAAACCTGTTGTGCAAGAATCCCTCATTTTGTTATGCAGTCTACCCTTAAAAGAGGTATTTTCAAGAGCAGCAGTAATTCAGTGAATTTGATTGGTTGATTTTAAATTCTTAGTTTGATTTATTTTTTTTTTAGATTTTTTGCAACACCAAACTTTTGACAATTCTAGGTTATAGGTTCATGCGGTAAGATTTATAGAGACAATTTTCAAAGCCAGTATTGAAATCAGTGGGAATTTCTCTTCTGCCCTAACTACCATTATCTGAAAAGATAGTACCTAAAACATATTACTTTTAGCAGCCTGTAATATATGCAGGTGGTTAGTGGAATAGATGTATAAAGATACTGAAGAATGTAAATTCATTTCCTAAGAAAGCTTACATCTGCCCACATGTCATCAGAAACTTGGGCAGCTTTATCTCTTAAGTCTTCACAGTCTTCAGAACATTTCTTTCTGAGATGATAGGACGTCTTCTTTAGTTGGTATTGTAGAAGGAATATACTGTTCTGAGTAATTAGTATTATCAATCAGGACTAGGTCATCAGTTGGTGTTAATTAGTACTGCCTTGCTGACTTCATTTATTTTTAAATGACCTTGGAGACCTGGCCATTAGAAGATGCTAAAGGATAATCATAAGTAAAAAGCTTACTGTACCAGAAAAAAATCCCAAAACTAATAAAATACAATTTATATTAGGAATATACTAACATGCAAATGTTTTGAAGGACTTAGTTTCAACATTACTTCTTAGCATCCTTTACCTCAACAGAGCAATTTATGAAATTAGGAATAGAGCAGCTTATGAAATTAGGAATGTGTCAGGATACTTATGTATGTGGGTAATGTGAGCTACAAGCTAATACATTGAGGATGTTGTGGAGGTAATTTGTTTCAGTCAGATCATACTGATCACTGCACTACTGGTAACAATTAATTCCTGAATTGTATTTTGTCACCTGCATCCAGTGCTGTCCATGAAGAATTCTGCCTCTGTGTGATTACATATGTATGTATTTATATAACTGACGTGAAAAAACTGATGAACGATAGGTTTGAGAACTTTTTCTCAAGTCTGGAAAACACAAAATTACTGCAAAGTTAAACAAGATTTGATAATTAGACATCAAGGAAAAATGTAAAGATTGATACTTTTTTTTTCAAAGGAAATTTTACAAACATTTAATTTCTAGATTAAATTAAAATACTAAATTTCAAAACATCTGATCAGGTGCAGTGATAATACCAAAAACTCATTTAACATGGAGTAAAGTTAATTTGTAAATTGTCTTTAAATACTGTACCATAAAAAAATGCAATTACTAACCTGTATAAATTGCACCTTAATTGTGTGGCAAGGCTTCCTTTATGAGTGCAAGCTGTTGTGAATATAATGACAATTTAACAGTTATGAAAGGTAATAGGTTTTAGAAAGCACACTCTAATTCATAAGTGGTACTGTAGCTGTCAATGCATTTTAAAGCATGATGACATGGTTTTCAAATGTACAAAGAATTGTTTTTCTTGAAGCATTATGTACATGTAATATTTTTTTTTAAATGTGTCTAATGAGTGTCCAGGTTGTGTGGAATGTTCCGTGTTATCACACCTATTACCACTGGTATTTTTTTTCCACATTAAATTGAAATGAGCTTGCACGTTCATTTTCAGATTTCCCTTCATGCACACATTTTTCTGAGTTAATGTTTCATATTTATTTTCATTTTTCCATTAATTTCTTCCTCTTCAGGTGCAATCTAGCTCCTGTGGTGGAGTTTGCTGCCGATGTGGGAACTAAATCTGATTTTATTACCATGAACCCATCAGTTGTACAAAGAGCGTTTGGAGGCTTTCGGAATGAGAGTGACAGAGAAAAATTTGTGCATAGACTATCCATGCTGAATGACAGTGTCCTTTGGATCCCTGCTTTCATGGTCAAAGGTGGAGAGAAGCATGTGGAGTGGGTTAATGCATTAATCCTTAAGAATAAATTGAAAGTGCGAACTGCCTATCCATCACTGAGACTTATTCATGCTGTCAGAGGGTAAGTGTCTGGAAAAGACTGGTCTGTCCTTGGCACAATGAAACGTATAACTAGAATTCCTAGCAGAAGAAAGCTTGATTAAAATGCTAAAAGGAGTAGAATATTTCCATTATTGTTGTAATGGATTGCATTTATGATAGAATAAGTTTGTTTGGTAATAAATGTCATCCACACATTTAGCCTGCTCTAATGCAAACAACTGAAATGCATTAGCACAATAACTTTTCACTTCCACTTTGATGTACATATTTTTTTAGTGATCATTGTATTTATAAATTAATGAAAAAATAGTCTGAATTCAAGGGATATCTAGGAGTCATCAAATCAGAGGACAATGAAAGTGCTATATATCTTCTTTTGGGCAACACTATGGAGATAAAGAAATACAATTTAAATACCATAGTGGGTAAGGTAATAATCATAATGAAGCCTGGCAGATGTGAAAATAATGAGCTCCTTCCCAAAACATCGAGGATTTTGTAGTTACCTGTCACCTTTTGAATCTGGCCATATGCTTGGGCAATTCAGAAACATCAATCAGAATCACTACCGTTTGCACAGTTGTTTGGATAGTTGTTTTGTTATACAGTTAGACCTTAGCTATTTATGGGCCTTTACTGTTGAATTTTCAAGCATTCAAAATGCCTATAATACATGGGTAGGTGTAGTGGGGCTTATGCGTTCATATAAATCTGAATAAATAACGTAATTTACAAACAGCTGTTCTCATTTGCATATTTGCATATTCTTTAGATATCTTAGATGACAGTCTAAGCCCACCAGCCCATAATAATGAGGTTTGTATTATAGCAAAGTTAAACCTAGGAAAAGTGTATAATCTCATTACAGGTTGTATTACATCTCTGTAAGATCTGTTAGGTTTATATGCCAAATAAAACACCATGGTAGTAAGAGAAACTAATATGCAAAAACTGTTCTTAAATTAAAATGTGTCTGAGCTAAAACTAGTATTTTCTACAAAGAAGCAACTTGAAAAATAAAGCAAAATTTAAAACTGCACAAACTGATTATCAAATCAGTCTATTTTGAGCAGTAAGACCTGAAAAAGTTTTAAGAAAGTTAAAACTGCTAACTTCAGTTTGAAACTAACGGACATCTAAGTCTGCTGCCATTTAAAGCAGTTTATGCAACTTACATACTTAAAGAAAAATCTTCATAATACTGTATTCTATCTATTGTGCGTGTTTATTTCACATTCAATATAAACTGATCATTTATGAGCCTCTGAAGAGGCACTACCTAAAAGGAACTCCTACAAAACACTCCTTATTTTATGAATCTGAACTACTTTTGTGTATCTGTTTTGATATATTTGTTTGTATGCTCGATGCTTTTGCAAGCTCTCTGCGTGCCAGTTTGTCTTTGTGACCATGTTAACAGTGGTGACCCATTGGAGGCCTGCAAAACAGGTGGAGTAAAATAAACAGAATGTGAATATTGCTGTTAGTTGAGTGAGAAGTAAAACCAGGAAATCTACCCACAAGACTCGCATGTTAAAACACATAGTAAGACCTATGCATGGCATCTAATCTCCTTCACTGCTTGTCTAAGCATATTGTGCAAGACTGTGAGAATGCAAGGCTTATGCTGTATCTTTAACCCTCTTAAGCTATAAGAGCAAGATAAGAGTTTGATTTGTTGGTGAAAGTGTGATAGGGAGAGCTGAACTACAAGAAAACGTTTTTGTGGACAGCCTTGCTTTATGCAAGGAAACTACATGCATCTGCAGCCTCTGGTTTGTAGATTGTAAGCATTCACAAATAGTTGAGTCTTCATGCTCGTATGTAGCTCAGTGATTTTTGTTAAAGGCTGCATGAAGTTTAGAGCAGACACATGTGAATGTAGCATTTGCAATCACTGCCTTGTATTAATATTTGTAACATCCTCAAACTCCTCTTAGCCTCCATACAAGTACGCACTTCTTTAGTTTCCAGATTCTTGCCTTGATAGCATTTGTTTGAGTATGCATATTTTACATTAAATAATATGACGGTAGTTAGAGCTGTTTCATATTAGATTTCAGGGATAAGAGAATCGGTCAAGAAAGACAGTGTGGGTCTTACATTGCTTTTTCTCTTGAAATCCTCCTAATTTCGTAACAACTTAAACACAGTGAGATTTTTGTTAGACCACACCAAGGACATAATACTAGGAGGCCCTATTAAATAAGTGTCCTCAACTTGAAAGCATATTCTTATGGAGTCAAATGAAAGGTGCAATTTTCTGTTTAATAAGCTAAACGATTCCATTAAGCTGTTTTGGAAGACTTACGCAGCCATGCTGGTTTTCCTGTACCACAGCTACACCTGTAGATATGGTGTACCACAGGGATACACCATATCCATATGATTCAGCTGATTGAAATGCAGCATTTATTTGAAACTTTAATGTATAATATTGCAACTACGTGTCTTCATAACCTAGAATATAAACCACTCTGCTACAGGCCTGAAAATTGCCTATAAAGAGAGGGAGTCTATCCTAAAAAGGTACAATTATAAAATATCTTTTTTTTTTTTTCTGGAAGAACAAATAAATTCCCAGTGTAAATTTAATTTGATATCAAGAGTTCTGTGACTTAATGCACCTAAGATTTTATTAAAAATATGGAAATGTAATGTATTGTGGGCTAAATAATTTTGGTAACTAATCATCAATAAAGTTCCTAATTCCAACCTGACATATTAAGTACTAATAGAAGGGTGCAGAAGGGTACAGGCTGACAGCCACAAGGTTTGCAAAGTATTGTCTCTATTCTTTCTTGTGAGTATCACACTGCCAAATTGTTCAGGCAAATTAGGTTTTTCCTTCATCAATCATTAAAGCACAAGGCATAGGCAGTTTCTAAAGACAGAACATTAACTTTCTTAGATTTCTGATCTAGTGAGGCTCCAATCCTGTGCAGCACCAAAATTCTCTTTCCTGTTTTTCCTTCTCTTTTAATGAAACTTTCTGAGCAGTACATAGTATTTTGGTGTTGCACGTGATCAGATAGTAGAATAATGACTGCATTCTGAGATAATTTTGAAAAACTTTTTTTTTTTTTCTGCACATTTGTGCGCTTTTTGGGTCATAAAAAAGGTAATGTGGTGTTGGAAAAAGAAATTACTTTTTTTGCAAATTTCATGCCTTATTAAACTTTTGTGAGTGATGGCCACTCCTCTAAAATCTCAGATGGGTTCAGAGTTTTAAAAACAGATTATGTACATACTAAGTCCAACATGTAACAGCTTTTTAATTGGTAGCATATCTTAAATGGACATTGGTTTCTTATTTTTTCCTTCAGTAGGTTTAGATCAAAAAGTTTCATGTGATAATTTATCTTCTGTATTTCTACAGTTCTTGGTCAAGTTTGTATTTCAAGTTGGAATATTGGATTTGGAAACTGATTTGGGGGCAGTTGCTTTTTTTTTTTTTAATGAAATATTTCTAAAAGCTGTTTTATGGAACATTTAGTGCAATTGTGCATACATTATTGACACAATAACTGAGGTAATCAATATATAGCAGAGCTTAAGATGGAACAAGAATCTATAAACTAAAAGCTTAAATGATTAAAAGGATTTATTTGTTCTCTAATGCTACTGCCAGGAAGGTTTATTGTAAAGTCGTTATAATGAGCAAACCACACAACATTTTTTTTTTTAATTGAATTCAACTACAAATTTCAGAAATTTTGATTTATTAATAGGCTTGAGATTTAATGCTAAAGCTTTTCAGTAGGATTGTTTAAAAAAATACATTTTTCAGAGATTATACTCTTTGAGGTCTGGACAGTGTCTGTATAGAGCTTGGTCTCAGTAGCAGAGCTCTGACGGAACATGCATTAAACAGGAGGCAAGCAGGAACTGAGCCTGCTGAGATTAGAGTCCAGATCTTGTTTACTTCTAATGGTGGCAGACAACCAACCCTGAAAGTAGGATCATCAGATGCTTTCTGCTATGTATCCTGCCTTGCGGTTCCCTGGAGGGAGTAGAGAGGGCTCCTGAGATGAAGCATGTTGATGATATATTACAAGGAATCCAGAGTTAACTCCCAGAGCCTAGCACAGCTATTCTGCTTCTGTTGGCAAGTATCTGAAGACATCTGCTGAAGAGGGAGAACATCAACACCACCCCACCCCAACAAGCAATACAATACAGTAATTTTCTGAGCATTTTTTTTCTCATGTTTCTTTTCTCTCTCAACTCCACAAAACAAAGTTCTCACACTCATTTTCCATGTGTAAGTATGTTTTCTTGGCTTTTTTTTCCTCTTGGAGCCATCCCACGAGCTATTAGTCACTCAGCAGCAATACTGCTGAAATTGCTTCACATAAGATTCCTTCCCATCTTTTGGGTATGGAACAATCACATGGACGTCCTGTGGGATTTGCCTGTGCTCAGCTTATTTCCTTCGTGATACTGCCCGCAAAAAAGTGGTATTAGAGTTGATCCTGCATTAAACATGGCAGGATTCCCACTGTAATTTCTGCGTTTTGCCTCTGTAAAGAGTATGCTGTGCCTATTTATGGTCACTTTTCAGTGTAGAGTCCTCTTTCCTTTATTAAACAAAGCAAACGGCTGTTGTTTGAATGCAGTGACCTTTTACACAACTTCACCGCAGCTCCAGAGTCCTTTGCTGTGGGAATTAAAGAAAAAATACTCTGAGAAACTCAAACATGCAGAAATCAAATAGTTATGCTCTCTGCTAGTAAAGAAGCAGTTGCTGGGAGAAATCCGTATGGTAAACACTTCTGTTTCTTACTGCTAACAGACTTCCTTTTTTTCTTTACCGCTAAGGTATGTTTCTTGATATAGTTTGAAATACATGGGTGGATAAACAGTGCAGAAAATGAAGGATTTTTAAAATGGCTATATAAGCTAAAAATATAGTACTAAATATAAATAATGCTATAATATTATATGTTAATATAAAATTACTGTGTCTTTTGCATGATGTCATGCAAATATTCAAAATGTTAGGAAAACAACATGTTTCCCTCTTTTTAGTGAGGTACAATCCCACTTTTCACATATGTGGATGTTTAAATAACAGTTCTGTACTACAGTACCCTTGTGCCTTTGTGTATCACTAGAACTGTATTTTCTAAGTTATACAAACAAGTAGTATTTCAGCTAGTTTGGATTTTTAGAACATAATCTGCTGTGTGAAGTTGTTCTTTAGATCCTGGGATGCTGTCCTAATAGGAGAGCAGGAAGTGATGCTTCCATCCCTGAAGTGGAAACACTCCAGGACTGATCTTTTAGCCTAGCAGCTAATTACCAGCTCTGAGGGGACCATGCACAGCATGAGGGTGCCTCTTAATCTGATTCAAAGTTTCTCAGGCTGAGCTTTTATTTCCTTTGCACAAGATCTTCTGTTTCCTGTGTTTCACGAAGACTTAGCAAGGTCTGTCAAGTGATATGTCACGTTTTGAGAGAGAGTTTTTTCAATGAGGGCAAACAGAACTGAAGTAGAGAAGGGCAGAAGGGTGGAACTGAATGTGCCCTAAACTGTCTGCTTTTTGTATTTCTAATTGCCTGGTCCATTCCACAAAGTGTGCCCTGAAAACCCTGGCCACAGTTGTAGGGAGAGAATCCTTATTCTTACTT
>WTSP01009312.1:10407-32459 GCA_025331215.1 Actenoides lindsayi | reverse complement strand
TAAAGTGATATTTCTAAGGTAAAAATTGCAATAATAACAATTCTGCTATTTTTTTTATTGTAATGCTCACCAAAAATTTCCAAAAACTTATGCATTTAGCTTTGACCCTATTGAAATTTTGTGACAAGGAGCAGTTGTACTGAGCATCCAGCCAGTAACCCAAACTAACCAAAGGGAAATGCCACACCATATAACATCATGCTCAGCAAGCAATAAAACTGTGGTAGCAGAAAAAGAAGTCTTGGTGGGTTGTCTTCCAAGGTGGCTGTTGCTGAGAGACAAGGTGGTCCTCAGTCTGCTTATGGGTGGTGGTAGCTAATTGCCTTTTTTCCCCCTCTTTCATTCATCTAGTTATCTGTCTTTATGTTGATCCATGAGTTTTCTTACTTTTGCTTGCTTTTGCTCTTCCCGTTCTCTCCCCAGCTCCACCAAGGAGGCAGAGAGCATCTGTGTGGGTGCTTGGCTGAGGGCCATGGTCAGTCCGCCATGTGAGGGAAGGTATTTGTGTAAATTACATCAGCCAAATATAAGCTTTTCAGAGACTGAGGGAAGCCTACTATCCTGTTCCAGTTTGCATCAAAGAATTAAGAGACTGAGTTAGAAAGTGAGAAAAAGGGTGAGCATTGCTGTGTTTCAGACCCTTGGCAGATAAAGAGGCTGGCCAGGTGGTCAGATCTGCTGTCACACGTGGTGGTGTTTTAAGCATAGAATGTGTTTTGAAAGAAAATAACTGATTCATCAGGAAACAGGTCTGGATTCTGCTTCTTTGGTGTTCGAAGGTGTACCATAGTGGAGGTAGGTGCTAAGTGCCAGCATAAGAGATTAAAATCTCTTACCACTCCTCATTTCCTTTGCATGGTACACTGAAATCTCTGCCCCTCTGTGCATTTCTGTCTTATGCATCTTTTTCAGCAGAGATTGTTTCTGTAAATCCAGTTCTTAGGCATCTTGCTGTCCTTACGTTCGTGTGGAGACATAAAAACATGCCCATACATGTACGGGAGATTGACATTGTGATTATGAGTTTAGTACACTAAGGTTGCTGTATTGAAATACTTTTTTGAGGTTTGTCCTTCAGTCTTCAACAAGTGAATTAATGAGCCACGGGAAAAATATCCACTACTTCAAAAATGTAAAATCCCATTACTTCTAGGTCTACTTTTTTTTTTTTTAACAGTATTTCTGCATTGAAATAATAGTTGATATCTCATGAGCACTGTGGAGACAGCTTATTTACATTTTCCATTCTGTATTTAGTGGGAACGAGAGCCATCATTTGCATTTTTTGAAGCATATATTTAGTGAAGTAGTCAAAGAAAATTGACATAGAGAAAGTTATTGCTAGAACTTGCTTTCTCATTTTAAACTTAGTTGTACTTTATCAGTTAGACATGGGATACAGGGGAATTTCCAGCCAGAATGAGTAATCATTTTCTTTTACAACTTGCAAGCAAAGAAAACCTGTAAAACATCTGAGATAAGACCCTACTGAGAACTAGTGCAACTGTTGGTTTCAGAACATTTTGGAGGCTCATGAGGGCTTTTTTATTTTTATTTTGTCCATTTCAGTGTAAACGTGGGCACACTCACCAGAACTGTTGGCAGAGAGGAAGCAGTGGGTGTATCAGAGTCATAGTGAAACCAACAGGTGGCACAGCTTATGCTTGTATCAAAATGTTAAGCTTCAGATGAAATGTTAACATACAAAAGAGCCACGAGGGCAGTATCCTCCTGGTTGTTCTAGACTGCTTCTATGAAGTAAAGTCCATCTGTGGGCTTTGCAAACATTTATGTTCGGCATGAACTTTACAGATGAGGACTTTCTCACCTTTAGTCTGTAAGGGACAGAGTATAGAAGAAGAAACAGAGAGAAGGTAGTCTATAGAACATAGCTCTCCATGACAAGAAGCTTTTGGAAAATGATCTCAGTTTTTCTTTTCATATTCCTTTGCAGAGCTAGCAATCATTTGAAAATGACTGAAAC
The DNA here is from genome assembly GCA_025331215.1 of Actenoides lindsayi. Classification (NCBI taxonomy): domain Eukaryota; kingdom Metazoa; phylum Chordata; class Aves; order Coraciiformes; family Alcedinidae; genus Actenoides; species Actenoides lindsayi. The sequence continues at coordinate 30,475 of WTSP01009312.1, read as the reverse complement.
AAAACCCTGAGGTTTGAGGCTGATAAAGACAGGATTGAGGAGGGGATCCCTCCCTCACTGCTGCAGTGTATTCTCCTGTCTAAACCATGAGGTATACTTGCCTGCACCATCTGGGAGGCTGTATGGCTGCATGAAACCTCCAAGCGTGGCTGTGAACCATGCTGTGGAAGCTGTGCGTGGAGGAGATGATGCAGTGTGTCCAGCTGTAGGGGGCTGCTGTAAGATTGGCACTGGAAACAAACACAGCGCTTGACCTGTAGACCACTGATGGCAATTGGGATTTCTGCTGCCTGCAGGGGGTTTGTTGGGGGTTTTCATGGAGGAATTGATTCACTGTAGTTTGGTGGTTACTCTAAGTCCCCATGGATGTTTCACAGTGGGAGCAGATCCATGGAGATGATGCTGGCTGGCTGTGAAGTCAATTACATGATGAACTGAATGAATTCTGGGGAGGGTCAGGAGCAGGTTTGAGAGGACGTGTGTAGAGAAATTATTGGCCATGCATTTGGAAATCTCAGCTCTCTGATGTTAGTAGTTAACATATGTCCTTTTTCTGCTGAATCCATTTAGGGAACAGTAGGCTGCTCACCATCAAGGGTAATGCAGAAAGGCTGTTGTGGAGTGCAAAATTTGCCAGAGATCCCCTGGGTTTAACTTACGAGATTGCTAAACTGCTGTTGCTATTTTGGTACTATAATCATACTCTGAAACAGACTTGAAAGAGAAGAGGAAATCTGTCTTCTCTGTTTTTGTTTTCAATTTCTATAGTCTGTTTGTAATATGCAAAGCAAGTTCCGGACACCAAATATCTGAGTAGTGAGCCAAAGTGTAAACACACTCCATTTCTATAACATATGATGACTTGAAGTTGAGTAGCTTGAATTCAGACTGAAGATCTCTTGTCAAATTGCTGTTGATTACATAGTAAAGCCACTAGCAATATACCATGATTTTTAGCATAATAGTAAGTAACAATAAGAATGCATTTACATGCCATTTTTTTTTAATTGTAATCTCATAGTTTAGTAAACTGGCTAGCTGATTTGTTTTCGGATTGTCATAATTCCTTTTTTTCTTTATTTGATTTATAACAGCAGTAGTAACAGTAGATGACTACCTTCTGGATGCCTCTATTGATACATTTTAAAGTGCATGAAACTCACAGACAGAAAATAAAACAAGTTATACAATGGAGAGGACATGTCTCTAAATTTTTTTGGTAGATACTAGTCAATTATGATGAAATCCTGTCATATTTGTACTCCTTTCTGCAATATGTAGCTGAAAAGAAATTGATGCAGAAGGCTGTCATATCAGCAAATCTTGGAGGAAAGCAAGCTAAAGACAGGAAATTGTTGTGGAGAAAAACATCCATTAACCTCCTTACTTGAAAATCACAGGAATTTCTGTTGCTTGTAAAATGAGTCGTGGGATCTGCAGGCTTTCACATAGCTATCATATATGTGGTTTCGACCAAGTGTAGCAGTGACTGACACAGTTTTTCTATGGTGTATTGCATGTGCTTGTGAAACCAGTTGATGAGCTTGGCAGAACCCCAGTCACATATTATGGCTGCTAATTGGCATTTTGGTTGGCCTTGCTTGCAATATGAAAAGTGAGTAACAGTTGTTCTTTAAAGTCACAGGTCCTTTGGCATGGTAGCATGTGGACTCCTGTGTATTATTTAACTGTACTTTTCATATTTAATGGACTTCATAAGGCAATCTCTCATTTTTGTACTCTACATTAAGTTGTGATATAGCAAATTGTTTCTGTTCCATCATGTCCTTCAACACATGATTCAGTGAATGCTGTTTAATCTTAATCCTAAGGATTAATTTCTGCGTTCTTATTTTATGGAATTTACTTTTATTTGTATGAAGCCTGACTCTTCTGGTTGGTTAATTCAATGACAGCTGTGGAATTTATTATGGTAAAATCAATAGCTTTTATATCTGATTAATCTGCTCTGGTTCATTGCATTGATCAAATTAAAGAACATGTAGTGGATCTTAATACAATAATCTCTAAAAGAGGGACTTCAGATTGTTTTGATAAAATCAAAAAGGTCAGTTTTTCTTCTATATAATTGAAATTAGTTCAACAATAATATAGCATGTTCTTTTACTGTATCTATCTGGAGCTGATGTTACATATTACTGACTTCACCCTTCAAGGGGAGCTAGACACAAGCTGAAAGCATTTTTAACCTGTTTATCAGTCCAGTGAGGAAAGAAGATCCTGGGATCATCTTTACAGATTTCCTACTATTGCAGGGACACAATATAATATTCCACAACAGGGAGAAAAATATCCCATAGTTGTGTCTTTTTGTCTTTTTTTTAGGGTGGATTTAGCAGTTGATATAAGGCGTTAGAAAAAGGTCTCTCAAGAATACAGACCTGTGGAATAGATGTACTGGAAAACATACATTATTCCAGGGCTTTCTGAAGTGACAAAGACAGAATTTAACCATTTCAGTATGTACTTACATTACATTCCTAATTCCTTAGTATACATAGTGAACACACTGTATTTTGTTTTATTCCTCATATAGCTGGATTTTTTAATTTTCTGGACATGACAGCATTTGCGGCCTAAGATCGGATCTTCACATTAGTAGGAAAGACTAGATGTGATGGTGAAAGCTAGAACTAGTGCAAGTTTTTAACTTTAATTACACCATTCCTGTAGCATTCTGTTGCAATTTTCATAGGAAAAATTCTTATCAGTTGTAAGTTGTAGTAGTGCTTTCATAAAACGCTAAAGAATTCTGTAGGTTCTTGAAACGTATTTTATAAGTTTAAGCCAAAGTTACCTGTGTTTCAAAGCTCTTAGCAGTGTCCAGCAGTTGGTCTGCTGCACATTACTATTATTGCAACTTTGCAGTTAGCCTTCAGCTGAAATGTTGTCTTTGTTCAGACAGAATATTTTTCACTGTTCTTAATTTGACATGGCTTTCCCAGAGAAGAATGGTCTGACATGGTTGAAGAGTCATACAATAAGTACCACCCCTGTACTGCTACAGACCAAATTCCTTTTCCACTCCATTTGCCCATGTTTGACATGGGAGATAGCCTTGCATGTGCTAATTCATAATGAACATTTTGTCATGTCCTCACCAATCCCCAGAAAATGTCAGGACCCCAGGGCACAGTTTGACAAAGCATGTAGTTGCAAGATTAACATGAACATATAGTTACGTTGTATTACATATTACTACAATGACATGGGTATGCTTTATTTCATATGGAATTAAAATTCAAAACTACTTAAACTTCTTGCATAGTTGAAATATGATCTATGTCATTACCTTCACGTAATTGTCATGCAATAGAAAAATTATCAGTTTGCATTTATTAGAGGATTCTCAGTACTTGCAGGATGCGGGTCAAGTTAATTTCCTGGCTGCAGTATCTTTATTGACCCAAGACTTTATCAAGGTTTCCTACCAAGGAACTGCTTCAGTAGTCTTTCTGAGGCTTGAATAGATTCTCTGAGACACGTAAATAAAAGCTTTTTCAGTAGGGAGTATGTCTGATAGAAAGCAGGTTGCTTATTTACCATTCTGCCCAATCTTGGCCTCTTCACATTGCCCCATAGGCAAGGTGAAATTGGCTGCATTCTTGGGTTCTGATTCCTCATTTTTAGCACCAGCAGTAGAAGAGGTCCCAGTGTGGACTTGTGTCTCCACCCCTCAGCTGGAGGCTGAGTATCAACGCTGCTGATGCCACAGAAGGCACTGATGCCTAGGAAGCTAGCCTGCCATCACAGTTGGTCTGGCTCAACCTCCTCTACATCCCTGAAATGTGCCAGCAGCAGGAAGCCAGCAGTGCTGTGTCTTGTGCCACCTCTGAACAGGAAGTGAGCCCCAGAAGATGAGTGGAGAGGAATGGAAAGTTTTCCAGCAGTGGTTACCACTCAGGGCAAAGCTTTTCCTTCAGTGGAGGGGGGAGTTCTGCTTCAAAACCAGACAGAGCATGGTTGTGAGTCAAAATAAAAGAATTAGCATTAGCTCAAATTCTCTGAATGTACTGCTGTCTCCAGAAATGAGTTACAGAGGGCTGTTGCTATTATTACTATCTGTTATGTAGGTCTGTAAGACTGTCTGATAGAAGCATTCTTCCAGAAGACAAACTGTCTCACTCAGGAAATCTTTACTGGGTATTTTGCACCTTCCCCTTTCGTCATAAAAGACAGACAGAAAGTTTGGACTTTCACACAAACTTGCAGAGCATAGACAGGATTGAACTGAACTGTCTTCTAGATTATACACAGACTTAATTGTTTATTAAGTTATAACCATCTTTTTTTTTTTTTTTTCAGTTGTCTTGTAGGAAATTGGCAGTTACTTGTCTAATAGAGGGTATAGCCTTCAGAGACGGTGTCAACTTAATCTGAAAAGATTCCTGTTAGATTATATGGATGTAACCCAAGCCCTACCGAAACAAATTAAATACGCCTGCGAACTTCCATATAACTGAGATTGCATCTTTTGCTCTAACTTGGCCTTTGTAGGGTTAGCATTTGGAGCAGGAAGACAGTTGAGAAGAAAGAAAAAGCTTGCTAAATTGGTACATTGACAACTCATGAAAAAGTTTTGAATTGGAACATCCATTGGTCAGCTATAGACGTAAGAAAATAACTTCTATGAATTCATGCAGAAGGCGTGAAAGGAAGAAAAAAGTAGGCTTATCAATCAAATTGTGTCAAGTAGTTGCTTGGGTTTGGTATTCAACTTCTGGGTTCTATATTTTTTTCCTAGTTAATCAAATGCTTTTTGTTTTTTTTTTTGGGGGGGGGGGGGTTTATTGCTACTTGACACAGACGTTTGTTTTGACATTACTTCAATTTGACTCTTAATAAACTATCTAAACACAACTCCCCTCTTCCATTTCCAATCCTCATAAATTCATGTGCATGCTTTTTGATCACCATTTTTACACCTAAGAGTTACTCTGTTCAAGTGTTCTCTGTGATTTTTTTAAGGTTTTTTCCTTAGCCCTTAGTATTTCCAAGTCTTTAAACAGTTCCATGGGGCAAGAATAAAATATATTAAAAAATAGTCTTCTTAACTGCTGGAAGCATTAGGAAAAAAAAAAGCATGCATTAACAACAAAGCTTTTAAGCAATGTATAATTAAAAATATTGTACTTGATGCAGGTTCTGTATATATTATAAAAAATAGATTGATTTGAACTTACAGACTGTGAAGATAGTTAATTCTTTTATAATGGAATGGAATTAAAAAGAATTTAATGCAGTTTTATTAATTGTCACTCATAGGTCCTAGTTTATGGCCATAAATTGAAAAAAAAAATGGAATTTTGAGCAGGTCAGGATTTGTTAACCTGAGGAAACATTAAGCTTCATATTTTTGTATATGAGCTGGCAGTGTACACTCACAGCCCTGAAAGCCAGTCATATCTTGGGCTGCAGAAAAAGAAGCATGGCCAGCACTTCAAGGGAGGTGAATCTGCCCATCCACGCAACTCTCATGAGACCCTACTTGGAGTACTGTGTCCAGCTGTGGAGTCCTCAGCACAGAAAAGACATGGACCTGTTGGAGCAAGTCGAAAGGAGGCCACAAAAATGGATCAGAGCGCTGAAACACCTCTCCTATGAAGAAAGGCTGAGAGAGGTCAGCCCAGTCTCTGGAAGTGTTAGGTCTTTGAGCAACCTGAGATGTCCCTGCCAATGTCAGGGAGAGTGAGACTAGATGATCTCTAAAGGTCCTTCCCAATCAAAATGATTCTGTGATTCCATAATTCATAGAATTCTGTAATTTGCCCCATTATCTGTATTGCAGTAATATGTTACTCTGTCCCAGTAATAAGGTAGACATGGAACTCCTTACTGAGAGAGACATCTCTTTCCACCAGACCTTAGGAAGGAGCTGATTTGCTAGCTAGGAAAACCTTTTCTCCAGAAGTTTATATGTTATCTTTTTTAGTCTGTAAAATGCACTCTAGGTCTATTTTACTGCACTTCTGCAGTATACCTATGTGCACATCTAGTGAGCCTGTAATCATGAAATAATTTACAACTGACCTTTTTAAAATGAAGTTACGTTTCACTCTTAAAAATGGTTTTGTGCATGAGTTGAGGGCGCAACACTGTTCAGCAGAGACAAGTACAGTGCTAGAATGAGTGTCAGCTGATGACTTCCATGACTGAAGCACGGGTGTTTGAGTCAATATGCAACAGAAGACTAACCATTTACTGCAAAAGGTTCAGTGTTCTTTTTGACGTAAATCAATTTCTAAGGGCTTATATGACTTTAAAAATAACGTGTGGATATTCTTTGCAGTTTTCAGTAGCAAATAAGTAGGTGGTCTCTACTCTCCCTTCCTGTCCTGTAGTGTGTTGTATCATAATTATATTTCCAACTACGCAAGCAGCAGACACGTGTTTCTGAGGTGTTTGGGGACCTGGAGGAAGACAACAGTCTGGGCAAACTCTGCATACTTGAAGCAGTAGGGAATACTGAGAGATCATAACTTGTTACTGAACTAAGAAGTGCAGGTAGAGCTCAGTGAGTTATTTCTGTGGCTTAAAAGTCACAGTTGAAAGAGAAGTGATTGAAAAGACTTCCCAGAAGCTTGAACACTTTGAGAAAGGAGGAATTGAAAAGGAGCTGTGAAAAGCCCTGCTCAGTTTTTTCTGTGAGTATGCTGAGCAGTTAAGCTCAGCCTGAGGGCTAAGGTGTCCCACAGATGTCAGCAGAAGGCTTGCTCAGCAAGTTTATTTTAAAGGTTGTCGTGAATGTGACTTGCATTGTGAGAAAAGCATGAAAATGACAGCCGATTCATCTTCCCTCACCTCTGAAAGAATATTTTGTGGCTACTCGTAGGTAACAGTGATCTGGAAGACCAATGATAAGAAGGTAAAAATGCCCTTGTACAGAAAATTAAGTAAGAAAAGTGACCTTGCCATTCAATATTAAGGAAATATTGAATGGACCAAAGCTTAGGATCCAAGGAATTCTAATATAGATTCTCAGATGCACAGAAGAACTTGTTAAGTAGGTCTTAAAAATAATATGTTGACTCTAGATGATGTACATGCATTCCAGCCTACCAGGCTATGAGAAAATGGCTATTGTGAAGTGAAGAGAGGAAATACAGACATGGTGATCCTCCTACCACTAGTTACTTTGGAGTAGGTCAAACACAGTCTGTTAATAATAGCATTGTGTTATAAATAGTTTCATACTACAACCTTGTCCAGTGATCTTTATTTCCAAACTGATCCTACAGTTAAAATTATCTTTATCACAATACATTTAGAATATCCTTGTTTCATTGCTTTGATTTCGGTCTTCATTGTCCTGAAAAATACGTAGCTGTTTCCTAGAGGATATTCTGCATCAAACCTGATATTTCGCTGTCTCACATACAAGCACATACATGCACACTGCTACTTCTTTTTCACCTTTTTCTCAGTTATTTACTTACTTTGTTCTTCATGACAACCGAAGTATGACAACGGCAAGTCTTTATTGTGCTAACATCAGATTTGCAGCCATTCTTTCCTGATAAGTGCTAAACCCAACCTATGCTAGGAGGCAAGAGCTGGCATCTTTTCTCGTGATCTCCATTCTTGACAGATAGGTAGTCTGATGAGAATCAAGGGGCATCACTTGCAGTATTGTAAAAAAATGCTGTTGCTTTTTCAAGTACAGTAGGCCAGTTTTAGTGAGAGACTTCAAACAGTTGCTCAAACATGTGAATTGTCGTCTCCAGTAAATAGTTTAGAGACTATTTGTTACCTTTTAAATAGCTGTCATTGTCATTGGATGTCTCTACATTAGTGTTTCCAGTTTGCATCAGAAGACAATTTTTAAGTAAATGGTGTTAATCACTCTCTTTTACTCTTCTCTCTGTCATGGAATGGTCTTAAAGCACATGATTTTTGGATTAAAATAAAATGGGGTGTTCCTGTGGCTCACCAAAAACCTGTAATGGGTGTAATGTCTTACCCTACAGAGCCACTCCTAATGGTCCCAACTGCTTTGCTAATGTAGCCCTATTTCACAGACTTCAGGCAAAAGTCCAGGTAGTTTTCTTTGGGAACATTTTAAGTACTCTATTGCCCACTCAACTCAGCTTTTGTGTGGTGGTACAACTCTGGAGCATTGCAAGGCAGATATAATTCTGAAGAACAATTTTCTTGCATTGTAATATTGATTATGTTGTAGATATGTTTTCCAAAAACTGGGTGTGTCATCTGGTATGCAACTGCCAATCACACATATGAGGTGGGGGTATTTTCTTTATTTTCATGAGAGCGCAATCATCAGTGCTGGGTCAAAACCAGCACACCCAACACCTGGTAACATAGGTTATTTATACACAATATCTTAATGACATTCCTCTTTCTAATACATATGCATTGTTATTCAACTATATGATTGGTCAGAACATCCTTGCTTTATATGTAAATTATGGTGCATGATCTATCCATTTTTTTAACTACTTACTTCCTTGTTCTTTCGAGGAGGTGGTATAATTGGGGCTGGTGGTCAGTGAGTCAGTGGTTGCAGTGTCCCTCTGCTGAAATTGCTTTTCCCCCAGTTTCACTTGGATTTGGAAATCTTCAACAGCTCTTCATGACTAGTTGTTTGGCCAACTCATTATTCTTTCTATAGCCTTTGTTCTAGACAGAGATACTTTATTAGTAATTATTAGCTCCTGTTTATAATTAAAACAAAAATGCATTGCTAAGCATATTGCTAAGTACATAATTGCAAAAGTTAAACCAGGCTTTTCCTATTCTCACTTTAACTAACTTAAAATATACTGATAACTATATTTTCCAAACTTCTTTTCTGGGCATTGAAATCAGAAGTAAGCAATTAAAAAATGGTAAAGACAGAACAGTTCCCCCACCCTGGAAAAAAGGAAGCAAGCCTAGCTCTTTGCTTCCATAGTTATGATCGATTTTAAGGATGGATTCTGGTATGAGGCATTCTGAGACTATGTGATTTGGCAGAAACTGTTACCTAAAAAATGTTAATAAGATTTTTAGTATAGGTCAATATTCTGTAATTTTACTTTTGTTAGTGTTTAAACTCACTTAGCTTTTTTTTAATGTTTGATGCTGGAAATATTTATCTGTATCTGACTTGAGAGATGATCTCTGTATATCAAGGAATATTCACGTAAGAGTTTAAAGTATTTTATCAAGAAATCTCTTCTAGCAAGCTACCTGCCATAGCATTTTCAGACTGAAGTCAGTTTAAAACATTTTACAGGCCAGTAGCATGTAAATAACACTCAAATTTATAGTGAATCAGTTTCTTCATTTGTAATCTCCTTGGCAGTCCCACATCCCTCATCTTTAAAGAAGATATTTTTGAACACAGTTATACCAGTGTGGAAGTCAATTTAGGCATTTGATAGTTACTTGCACAAGGGGTGGATCTTCATTAATACTGTCCCTTGAAATAAATCATTATGTATTTTCAAAAGCGCTATTGATGTAAACAAAATACATTTAGAAGTGCTGTAAACAATTAAACTTTCTGCTTTCAGAATACCAGTAACTCAGCTAGTGCTAAAAGAATGTTAATGATAGTATCTGTATGAATCACCAGATAAGTTATGTTGCCAGTTTGATCATTAGTATATTGCTCATGGAATGAAAGCAAATAATTTTCAAGCACATCTTTGCTGTCTTGTGGAAAAAAAGACATCATTTTCTTCAACATATTTAACATTTTGCAAGCTGTATCAATTCTCTTTTCACAGAAGCACTTGGAGACATTTCTTCTTAGTGTTATGTGTAACCTAGTATTGCAAAAGAAAAGATACATTAACCAGGGCTAGTATGTCTGCACTGCAGTTCCTTTCATTCAGCCTAGAGATTGAAATTTAATGTAAGATACTACTTTATAGTCTGATTCTTTGTGGACTTTCTGGAAAACATTAGTACACAATTGCTGTGTATACTGATGGCAGCTATTTTCGTCAGTGAATTCTAAAGTGAACTAGGTGTTAAATCATTTTCTTTCCCACATACAGTCTTTTCCAAGACAATTTCAATTGCTTTTAAAAAATATACATAGATAAGTATACCAGCTGTTTCTATGGATTAGTTGTGGAATCAATTGGATCATGTTGTCTTGAATAGCAATAAATGTGCATTGTTTATTGCTTACATTTGGGTTCTTTTTAATTTTTTTGTTGTTGTTGTTCTTTAAGTTTGGCAGTTTCTGTTTCTTGAAGTCTCTTCTGCAGGAGTTTGCTATCTGCTGCTAGAACAAACTAAGCAAGGCTTAACTTCTTAAACAACGAGTTTGTTTCTAATAGGAATCCTGACATTCTTTGAAATTTCAGAGCATCTTTTAGAAAGTTTTTCCTTTCTGGCAAAGAGTCACCTCTCCACCTACTCTAGCAGGTTTTGAATGGCTTTATATCCATCTGGGCACACAGACATTAGCCAACTTCACAGATACGGTGTACCTCATAATATTGTGAAAATAAAGGAATATTTACCGAAGTTTCATGGCTAAGTGAAGACAATAACTATTGTCAGTTCTGCATAGAAGCATAAGTGTTTAGGGAAGCAGCTTGGATTTTTCAAAAATTTAGAATATTTGTCATATAGTTTAACTTTTATTCATGTTCTGGAATGTCTTGGTCATGACAATAATGAGCAAGATGCCAGGTAGCTCAATTGCTAAGCTTTGCAGATGTGTGGACAGCGTGACGTTCTCACAGACTTCTAAGAAAAGTTTGGTCTTTTAGGTGGTTCTCTGAGGAGGCCCTGTGCCTCTTAAAAGTCAGTTTTCACACAGATGCTCTGCTGTTTTCTTCCAGTAGTTACTTAATCAGATGGAAGATGATGGCTGTAATTCTCCTTTAGTAATGCAGCACAGTGTACACAGCACCTGCAAAGGCTTAAACCTGCCTCTTCCCCTATGTGACCAGATCAAGGTCGTGTTTTCTGCAGTCACACTCAGCCTCTTATCTGTTGGGGGCTTTTCTGGGGAAAGCATTGTTGTCTGTCTGTCTTGCTGGAATGCTTCTATTAAAAAAAAAAAATAGGGACAATTTTGAAAGTCCTTGTTTATGAAGGAAGAATAAAGGACTATGAAGCATGGGCATTTTATGTTTTGAAACTAATGATTTAACATAAAAAACTGTTGTCACTGGTTCATCAAGGATTGAAGTATGAGTGTTTTCCTTTGGGTGAATGCTTTTATCAAATTATTAAAGAGGTTTATTCATCCTGTGATTTTGTTCTAAACCTAGGCCAGCAATTTGGCCTGAGGCCTTACACAAACTGGTCTAGTGGGAGGTGTCCCTTCCCCTGACAGTGGGGTTGGAATTAGATGGTCTTTAAGGTCCCTTTCAACCCATGTCATTCTAGGATTCCACGATTCTGTGATTTTTTTCTTCTTTATATGAAAACTAAAGGAGCTAGTGTGGGTTCATATATAAATATTGAAATATGGAAATATTGTAGTAGCAGGACAGAAGTTTAGATATGTTCCCAGTCTTAAATGTATCCTATTAATTTCTTCTTCATACAGAGGCCTTGCTGCCCCATCCGTCTGAATATTATATTGAGCATGTGGCTTATGGCTGTGGAAATCCAGTTGTTGCTCAAAAATCTTTTATGTATGAGAAAAGAGTTCATAGCCTTGACTAGTTGTACCTTTAGCAAGAATTTCTTAGTTCACTGGCAACACAAGGGCAATGTTGTGCTATGTTTTTATTTTACCCTTAGCAGATCCTTTTCCTATTGAGGTGATTTTCCAAAAGATGATTAAAGTAGATTAGGGAGCAGATCATCCTAGAGCAATGGTGCAAATCAGAATAATCTCCTACACCAGGCAAGCTGAAGCATTTTATTTTAGGACTAAAGGTAAAAGGTGAAAGTGAGCTTTAGTTTATTCTTTGTTATTTTGCTGTATCTAGAAAATACTTGGCTCGCAGTGCTTGCAATTTGCTGCAATAGCAGTGACACTGAATGCAACCTGCTGGCTATGCTCTTACTTAGCTGTGGCAATGCACAGTATATAACATGGCTGCTTTCACCTTTGTTATCACTGGTCATTTCTTTCTAAGGAATATTGCCAGGCAGAGTTCAATCTTTCAAGTAGTCCTTGGAATCTGCTTTCAAGCCAGAATATTAATTTACTTGACAGTGTAATATATAATCATTTGGGTTGAAAAGACCTTTCAGATCCTCAAGTTCAGCTGTTAACCCAGTACTTCCAGGTCACCACTAAACTGTGTCCCTAAGCATCACATCTAAACATCTTTTAAATACCTCCAGGGGTGGTGACTCCACAGCTTCCTTGGGTGGCCTGTCCCAACGCTGAACAACCCTTTCTGTGAAGAATTTTTTCCTGATAATGAATGTAAACCTCCCCTGGCACAACTTGAGGCCGTTTCCTCTTGTCCTATCAAATGATGAAGGGGTAAAGGAAAAAAACCCGAACAAAAAAACCAAACCCTTAACATTGAAGTAGTGAATTAAGTTTGCTAAAAAGCCAGTGACAATTTTTCAGAATGTTTCAGCTCTTTATACAGTGCATTATTCCTTTTAATGAAATGGGGTTTGTGTATGCTGTTCCAAAATGCTGTGCTTTGAAAACTGTAAAGTAGACCTTACGCAAATACTGAGCAGTGTTTCTATGCTGGCTGTCATACCGTCAGTGTTATTATTCACACTTTAATTCTTTCACATCTTAGATTCCTTGAGCAGTCTCCTGCTCAGGGCATATTTCAATATTAAAAGAACGAATAATGTGTTTTTAATTAATACATTCACATAAATTGAGAGGGTCGGGTGAAGGGTTGTTCATATTATTCATGTGATTAATCCCACTGAAGAAATGAAAGCCCAAGAAAAGGCTTTGTTCTTTCTGAATTTAAGGAAGTTATTTTAGCTAACACATTCTATAGAAAGGAGACATTGGGTCTCAGAGTATAAATATGCTCTTTAAGTAGATCCATCTTGTCTAGCCTGTGGTCTTACTGGTGAAAGGTGCCCACAGGAAGGCTTAGAAGAAAAGTTAGAGGAAATGTCAAGTGTTTCCCCTGTGATACTTGCTTCCATGGCCAGCAGCTTAGCAAAGCCTTGAGAAGGAGCTTCACCTGTGCCAGTGTGTTTGTGAACTCTTAACAATTTGTACCGTTTTAGTCAGATGTCCATTACCATTCAAAACATCTTCCTGGAATGAATTCCACTGCTCAGTGGTATGTTGTATAAAAGAAGTTCTTTCATCTCTTTGTTTTAGACCTATCACTGTATAACTCCACCAGGTCCATAACTTTTATGTCACATCACTTGTGTTAATTTAGTAATTAAATCCCTTTTGCGTTCTTTATACACTTAGTAACTTTTGAGCTTTCTGCCGTATCGCTGCTTAGTTGTGTCTTCTTCAAGCTACATTGTTTACTCTTCTTATGGAAGTTACTTTATTCTTGTGGTAACCTCTATTGTTTTTCTCTGTGTCTTGTCCTGTTCTACAGTATTTTTTGAGAGAATGTAATCAAGACCATACACATCCTCAAGGTTCTCCTACTAACACAGACACTCAAGTAACACTGAAATATTTTGTCTTCTTTCTCACAGTCTTTTTTCCCTGCCTTCTTATTAATGCTAATATTTACCTTTTCAAATACCGTATAAGATTTCTCAGAAAGCTCTTTTAAATAATATTGTGAACCATGTAATGGCTCTAGAAGGAACAGAATTTTCAGTGTCAGTCAAGTGTGTATGAGTGGATTTACTTGGAGATCAGCTTGCCACTCAACAAATAGAGCTTGGTGTATAATCTGTTGGAGCTAACCAGGGTTATAATAAATGTTTCCTGAGATTAAGACCTGTCCAGAGAAAGGCATTAAAAATCCATTGACAAATACATGACCAGATTCTGATCTCTTTTATATTTCAAAATCCTATGGAATTTGTAGATAGGGACAATAAAGATGTTATATGTGCTGAATTATCTGATATTGAATGCAGCCCAACTGAATTTTGAAGAGACAAATACCAGTTTCTACAGAAAAATAAGTAGTTAGTTTTCACTTGCAATCTGTTTTTCTATATCTGTGATACGAAGTGCCAAAAGTGGTCAGATTTGTTTGTTCAATAAGTTTATACACGCAAACGTTTAAAAAAGAATCTTCTGGATTTGGAGTCTTTCCTTTGGCTGGTCTTGTTTTAAAATGTTGCAGTTTCTCAGAGGAGGAAGCAAACTACTAAGCATCACAGCAAGGAAACCTCTGTCTGAAAACTCAGGTTTATGAAAACAATGAAAAATAGATACGCAATACGTATGTCATTTGTACATATAACAATTTCCCATTGCATTTGCTTCTTAAATATGCTTTTTACCATCCTGGTTTTTACAGCAAAACAAACATCTGAGTCATGTCCTCTGCTGGCTTTGGAGGAACAATTACTCAGCCCAGAACTGTTTTCCACTTGCAGAGTCCTTCAACTTTCAAAAAAGAAATTGAATAAAATGCAAAAAAGAAATACACACAAAAAAAGTCAAACCCAGAAAACTTTCATATGCATATGTATCTGTGATTCAGAGACATCCTTTAGGCCCTATGGTGTTGGCAAAGAGTGAAACTGTAAAGGCCAATTTCAATGGGACAGTTATGTTAAATGTTGCACAGCATCTGATGCTTGTAAGACACATCCTGTGTCGTAGTCGTGAGTGGGGTGTTAGTCCTGCTGCACCACTAAGTGCCTGTCAAGCAGTCTGGTTGTATACTCAGAGTTCCAACTTATGGTAGCCCTGTTAACTTGTTAGTCAGGCTAACTCTAGCCTGAGAAGGCTTTTCTCCCTTGACCCCCTGCTAGTCTGTGGTAGAAATAATACACAGCCTACATCTGACAAAGAATATAGTGATGGAATGCAATGATTCAGGTTTGTGTGGTAGTGCTATGTAATGACTTGCTTACCTCCCTTACTTGCAACCACTCATGTCCACAGTTTGACCAGTACAACACCTGCATGGCTGCTGTTCATCTGAACCAGCGGGATGACCAGGTTTAAGTTTCTACATCCCCTATTTTAATTTCTGTAATTTCTATAAATTGCTAAGACTTTACATTGAATTAGGCTTGGGAGGAGCTTTTTTACCAGTAGTAGGTTAGCACTATTTTAATTAAGTTTTATTTTCAAAGACCAGGGATGTAAAACAACATTGGTGGCAGATTTTGAGAGTACTGATGTGAGCTGTATGCTAGAATCCAGTGCAGTTCCCCTGTTCTTTCTCCACCTACCCACCATTTGCTTCTGAAAACACTCTGCAGCTTCTAAACCCAAAACTAAACATGCTGTTACTGGCTCAGAAAAACTGTCCCATAGCTTTCTCCATTTCTGGAAACTGCTGTTAGCAATCTAGAAGCTTTACATACTTAATCGCAAGCAAAGTAATTAAAACTGCAGATTTGTTTACTGTCAAAAGTTACATTCTTAATGTGTTCTGTTTATTCCCTTTACTTTCTATTTAGACAAATTTCTGAAGTAATCATTAGGCCAATCAAATATTCAGTGTAGGGCTGACTTGATAGGTGAGCTGGCTACTGCAAGTGGTCAAACTTTCTAGCAAAAGATCTGACTGAGGAGGTTAAGTGCAGTTTTCTGGCATTGACAAGCATTGCAACTTCTTAGGGCTAAAGCATGAACCTTCCACCTTAGTTGGAAAGCTTGTCTTAGCACTGTGTTAATTAAGATCTCGTTTTTCTTCTAGGTGGAATAAAGGTGTGCCAAAACAATGTCATCATTTATGATCTTGGTTTAGAGAGAAGGTGGAAACATTTCCTTTTTTGTAGTGTAATATAAGTCCATAATACATAAAGTAAGTTTATGGGATTTTTTCACAGAAGGTTTTATGAGTTTCTTAATGTATTTTTTCTTTCTTTGCAGGTATTGGCTGACAAACAAGGTCCATATTAAACGACCCAGCACTGGTCTCCTCATGTATACGCTTGCCACCAGGTTTTGTGATGAAATTCACCTGTATGGATTTTGGCCATTCCCAAAGGATGTACATGGAAAAGCAGTCAAATATCATTATTATGATGATTTGAAGTATCGGTACTTTTCTAATTCCAGTCCTCATCGGATGCCATTAGAATTTAAAACGTTGTATGTATTACATAACAGAGGAGCACTTAAACTAACAACGGGGAAATGCATACAGCAATAATGCTCATTTAAAGTACAATGAGAAGTGCAAATTACACACTTCATCATAAAGGTGTTGTGGAATGGCAATGGGATCCCAGTGAGGATATGTTTCAATGCACACTAAGCCATTGGAAAAAGGAATTTTATCAGAAGTACATAACCAGCTATTATACCTGTAAAGTGCTATATAACTAAGCTATCTTGACTGCAAGGTTTCAAGTAAGTGCCACTTTCACTAAGAACAAAGCTTGAATGTATACTCAGTAGTGTTTACAGGATCCAGTGACACATTCATCATGAACTAAAGAAGAAAAGTACAACTTGCTTACTTCCCACTGTGGTCAGACAGCCCACAGAAGAAATCCCCAGTGGAAGGAATAGTTCTGTGAGCAAATAAACCAGGCTTTTGCAGAAGAGATCATGATGGAATTGAGTAGAGAAAGTGAAGTCCGTAAGATACACAAATCAGTAAATGCCTTCAGTCGGAGAACTGTTTCAGATCTTGTATTATAACCTCAGCTTTTCTTGCTGTTTTTCTTGTTGCAGTCGGTTGGGTTTTGTTGCTTTTAAGTATTGGAGCCCTTAAAGGATTTGAGGATGTTATGAGTAATTAAAAGTATGTATCTTACGGAATTGTCTTAGGAAAAAGATTCATAAGGGTGGGATGGTGGAGAGAAACATAAAATATTCCATGAATTGTGATTATGTTGAATCCTGCTGTCATACAACCCTTAACATCTCAATTGTTTTTCACAGATTCCCACTACATGAACTGCTCAGAGTTCATTTTAATCCATTTTGAAAGAGAAGTTTTTCTTTTGTGTTCAGATTTGAAGATATATGAGAAGGTGCCCTTATTTTTGGTACCAAAGATTAGTCTTGTACACATTTTTCCTTTCCTTGAAGAAATGGTGTAGATTTAGTATAATGTTTCTTTCCTGCTGTAAGGAACATATTCTTTATGTTATTTAAATTTTTGATTCAGGCATCTCAAAGCAAAGCCTCTTTACTGACTTTGCATATAGAATTTCATTCTTCAGAAAAATCTGCAGGAGTAAAGGAATTATTTCAAAAATTTAAATATGTATATATACATATACAATTTTTATTCCTGATTGAAAGGAAAACACGAAGTCTAAAGGAACTCAGGTGACATTGGAACATATCTAAAGAAAAAAAAAAAGACTTAGCCGATTAAATATAAAGTAAAAGAACTGTAGAGCAAACTGTTCTTTTGAAACTTAAATTTCTAATGGTGTTGGATGATATCTCTACTATACGTCTTTTGTGTCATCTTGCTGTTCTGATGTGTAATTGAAATAACAGAGCTGTTTTATCTCACAGTGATTTTTCTGAGCATAATTTTTTTTTATCCACAAAAAACCCAATTCTTTCACTCTCTTCTTTCAAAAAAAGAGAATGAGAACATAGAGGAGGGTAGAAGAAGGTGGAGTGTCAATACAGCATACACTGAGATACAAAACCTCTCTGCATGTGGTATGTTTTATTGCTAAAGGAGTGGGTAAATGAAGAACGCCATGGTTCCACAATTTCACAGAATCACAGAATAATTGTGGTTGGAAAGGACCTCCTAAATCACCGAGTCCAACCATACCTACAAACACATTTCATGTAGGTATGAATATGTTCATGAATACATTCATACCTACAAACTACATTTTATGTCAGGCAAGGCTAAGGATGAAGCATGGCAATAAAATGTACAGGTATTTTCTTGTTGTGTTTTCAGTAATACATTTGGTCTTCATCTCCAAATATGGTATTAGCTGTATCTATTGAATTTTGAACCGGCCTGAGCAAAACTCACAAACATTTGCTAGCTAAAAGTGCCATTTATTCCCCATTTTTTCTCTTAAATTCATATATATTTCATCATGTGTGACAAGAGGTTTGTGTTTATGCAAATTTAGTAGCTAAATCTAGTAACTAAAAATTTCGTAGGAGACAGTTTTGCCAAAATTTGATGTGAAATAGAAAGTCATTCTATATCTGAGACACAGTAGTATCTTTCCTTTATTCATGAGTCTGTTGTACCCAGGACAGACAGTTTACTTTGTCTATATGCTAAGGTGTGGGATGTGGTCATAACATGATTACCACTTAAACCAAGACATCACAAGGAACTAATCAGCAGTACAGACTGGTGTGTGTTCAATTTGTTGTTGATAAGCCAGGGGGTGTTACTTGTACACTGTGTAAACTTGCAGTTTAAAGCAAAGTTATTTCCGTGATGGAAGGTGGTCATATTCATGTTCTTTCTGTTACGGTTTTAATGCTGTTGATCTTTTGAAATATATTTCATATACATTGACAGAATTTTTGTTGAGATAAAGAATTCACAGATGCCAGTCTCACAGAAGCTCAGTGAGGCATCTGTTAAGCTTTTATCTTTTCTTCTGGGAATGTATTTTCTTTTCTCTCGTGTCAGGCCATCAACAAAAAGGGAATTTAATTACACTAACATATTAACTGAGAGGTGATTCTTTTCACCTCAGGGAATGTTTTAATACACCAGTTGAGTATTTCTCTGAGAGCAAACTAGACAGAGACACTCTAATTCAAATGGTAGTAAAAAAAAAATGACATTACTTGTGTAACTGAGTAAGTGAAAACAGTAAGATAGAAATAGGAAGATAGATGAGAAAGTTTGCCTTTAGGCTTCAGCGGATGAAGAAAAATTTGGCCTGAGCCTGTTCTGGAAGCTTCACATTTGATTTACTGCGAGTGATTTAACTTAAGTATACAAGTCGTGGAGTCCAGGTTTTTACCCTATCACTCAATCTGATAGAAAAGAGTGATACAGGGTGAGGTTTCTCCAACTTGCTTTGTCACAAGACATGAACAGTAGCACCTACTTCCATGACAGTCAGTTTTTCTCATACCTTCTCAAAACTGGGCCTTCACTTCATGTCCTGCAGGCCTTCCACCTTCAATATGACACACTTTTGTCATTGTGAGCCATGGTCTCAGAGCTTTCTACCATTGTCCATACTTATCCTTCTCATAGCACCTTTCCTTCAAATTGGCACCCAGGTATGTCTTCCTATGGAAAGCATAGGACTCCTGACTGACACATTTTCTGTCTCACCTGCCTCAGCTTTATCCTGAGCTGAAATGTAATGCAGTAAGTGGTAGGATTTAAACCATACTCTGAGGCAGGCAGTAGCAGTTTTTCACAAGCCCTAGCAGTCATTTTTCTCTATTGCTCTAGTATAATATCTGTGTCGAAGCTTCTGGGGCTCCCTGGTGTGCAGTTTGTTGTTCTGCAAATTGTCTGTTTTAAAGTGGTTTGTGCCCACCAGTTACTGGTTACTCTAGGATGACCTGCAGTGGGAAGTGCCTAGAATCTTTCCTGTTAGGTTATGACCTTTGTTTTTAGCTCTCTCACTGCAGGTGAACACATTGCAGACATTCTTTCTTACCTGTCTCTTAAACCTCCTGGCTCTGTACTGCCCTGGGGTTCTTTGTGCGTTTCTGTTGTGGCAGCCCTGGTCCTGAATGAATGAAACAAGAGTACTTCCACTGTGTGACTCTTCTTCAGGTGACCACAGGCATAGCACCAATGGCTTAACTGCTGTATAGGGACTTTGCAGTGGAAGAAATTTCACCTTGTGGCCCTTCACTGGACAGCAGTCAACAGCTCAAGCCTCCATAGCTGCCTTGTATTTCTGTTTTTTTCTGTATGTTCACACCTCCTGTGCTACCTACAGCAGAGATCAGATAAACACTCTTTATTATAATTCCCACTTTTATCATCCAACACGATCAAAAACTAGTCACTGTCCCAACGATGGGATAAAAAGAAGGATGCCTAATACTGTATTTATATCTGCCATGGTGAGGAACAACTGAGAAGAATTTCCATCAGTTGGGTGT
>WTSP01009312.1:0-10307 GCA_025331215.1 Actenoides lindsayi | reverse complement strand
GACACTGACAAATAAAAGATAAGTAGATTAGGAATCTGGATATGCATTGGCAGGGGGTCACTCTGGTGATGGAGGGGGGCTGACCCATCTTTTCTTTTTTTTCTGCCTCTTTGATTCCTGCAATCCCACACTCGGATACGTCCCGACCATGGTGCCCTCCTGTCCTCCCTCAGAGAACCAGAGACCTTCTCTCAGCTGTGAGGACACTGACAAAAAAGATAAGTAGACCTTGAGCCTGGATGAGCACTGGGCAGGGTGTCACTCTGGTGATGGAGGGTGGCTGACCCATCTTTTACTATTCTTCTGCCTCTATGATTCCTGCAATCACACCTTCGGATATGTCTTGGCCATGGTGCCCTCCTGTCCTCACTCAGACAACTAGAGATGTTCCATGTGCTTTGAGGACACTGACAAAAAAGATAAGTAGATCAGGAATCTGGAAAAGAAATGGGCAGGGGGTCACTCTGGTGATGGAGGGTGGCTGACCCATGTTTTATTTTTCTTCTCCCTCTTTGATTCCTGAAATTCCGCATCCGGATAGGTCTTGACCATGTTGCCTTCCTGTCCTCACTCAGAGAACCAGAGGTGTTCCATCTGCTTAGAGGACACTGACAAAAGGGATAAGTAGATTAGGAATCTGGATATGCATTGGCAGGGGATGCCACTGGTGATGGAGTTTGACTAATCCATATTTTTTTTTCTTCTGCCTCTTTGATTCCTGAAATCCTGCATTCGGATATGTGTTGACCATGGTGCCCTCCTGTCCTCACTCAGAGAACCAGAGAATATCTCTCATCTATGAGGACACAGATAAGAAGCATAAGTAGATCAGGAATCTGAAATAGAACTGTGCAGGGGGTCACTCTGATGATGGAGGGTGGTTGACCCATGTTTTACTTTCCTTCTGCCTCTTTGATTTCTGCAATCCCGCATTTGGATATGTATTGACCATGGTGCCCTCCTGTCCTCACTCAGAGAACCAGAGATGTTTCATGTGCTTTGAGGACACTGACAAAAAAAGATAAGTAGATTAGGAATCTGGATATGCGATGGGATATAAAGAAGGATGCCTAATACTGTATTTATATCTGCCATGGTGAGGAACAACTGAGAAGAATTTCCATCAGTTGGGTGTTCCTCAAATTTATCCTCACATTAGTCATATCAATTGTCAGCTATGGTTCCTAAATGTATGGTAAAAACAAGAACTGGGAGCTACATCAAGAGAGCAGACCGTATATTTTTCCAACTCTTATGGCAGCTTTACATTGAACAACATGAATTTATTAAGATAAATTTACTGTATATTGTTTATTAATGTACAACATAATGTATCTGTGGCAGAAAGTCTTTCATACTTCATAAAAATAATAGCTAAATAGAATTTGATTGTTAAGTTTTCAGCTTTGGGGTAGTTCTCTCTCCCACAGCTCTGAGCCATTCTCCAGATATGAAACCTACCCGAACCTTTTAAAACTTGGCTGTTTTACACAATCTGATATGTAATAAAGACTGTACCATTCTTTTGTTAAACAATATAAGCAACATATGCTTGACATCTGCACCTTTTCTCTAATTGACTGCAATTTGAAGAAAAACAGATATGGGTTCAGTACCTTTTTTAGTGTTTGATCTAGCAAAGTGCTGAGCACTCATTCCAATAACTTTCCTGGGAGAGATATGTCCAGGATTTAGATGGGGATCTAGATTAGCATATTTCAGGATATGATTCTGAAATTGCATATTATTTATTTTTAAGAGCACTGTTACTTTGTGTAGGGAAAAGCACAATTGTTCTAAATGTATATAAAATAAAGGAAGAGCGTTTACAGAGAGCTTCATTCCTGCACAGAACTATTGCTACTGAGCGTATGTAATACAATTTCTGTGGTTTAAAGTAATGATATGTATTCTGTCAGGATTTTCTTGTTTGACACTGTTAATATTATTTCAAGTACAGCTCTGGGGATTGTTTTTTATTTGTATAAGTATGAAATAAAAAAGTTTTTTTTTTCATTTTTTTTCTGATCTATTCTGTTCCGTATTCCTTTGTAAGAGAGTTGTGATAATATTTTTCAGTTAGATGCTAATTGTAAGGATATGCTGAAGGAGAGTGTCTGCTTCTTTTAGTCAAGGACTTTATCAGCACAAAAGAGGATACTAAGAAAAGGAGGAAGCTTTGAACACAGAGAGACACAAACTTGACCAACACCTTATAAGGGAGGCAGCAATAACCCAAACTGATCAATTCCACTAACTGGTAAGGATATAGGGAATGTAGGAATGTTTATTCCAGTAGATTGTCTGATCAAGGACCTTGTCAAATGGAATACTAAGGCTTTTCTGCTAAAGGGAAGCAATAAGCTATATGGAGATGCAAACCTGACAGGCAAATCATAATGGAGACAAAGACCAGAAGGCAACCTGATCAGACACACTAACTGAAATGGCTACGACAAAACTGCAGGCAAACAGGACTTTGCAGCTGATAAAGATGCAGACCTGAGGGTCTGGGATGTTAGAGGGGAGTCCATGGGATTGCGCAAACTGATGAGGCAATGTGCAGAGGTGGAGGAGCAGTGAAATAGAGGGAAAAGGGGCTGATCATGTGTAAACTGCAGCTGGTCACTATGCTTGTCGGGCTGAACCCTATGCCTGATCACCACAGTCTGTCCCCACTCCCCATTGAATCTCCTATTAACTACCTCTCTGCATAAACTCAATCTCTATCCCATGCATGTGAGTGCTGCAAGGACTCAGTGCCAGCTGCTGGGGGATTGTGGTGAGAAAACTGGGTACCAGCTGCTGGAGTAACACCTGGGGTGTGGGCACCTCTGACCTGTGACGTCAGCTGCTGAAGCAAGTGGGGGTGTCTCAGTCACTCACAGCCTGAAAGGAGGTTGTAGTGAGGTGGGTATTTGGTCTCTTTTCCCAAGTAATGTGATAGGAAGAGAGGAAATGTCCTTAAAGTGTGCCAGGGAAGGTTTAGATTGGTTATTCAGAAAAATTTCTTCTCCAAGAATGTTATCAAGCATTGCAACAGACTGCCCAAGGAAATGGTTGAGTCACTAACCCTTGAGGCATTTTAAAAGGTATGTAGGTGTCACACTTAAAGACATGATTTAGTGGTGGGCTTGGCACTGTTAGGTTTATGGCTGTGACATCTCAAAAGTCTGGAAAACCAATTAGTAAAAGGAAAGTCAGCTAAAGTGGGACACGGGTTTGACATCCTTGACCATGACATCTCTTTGCACTCCCTTGGGTTATATTCTGAAAAATTAGAATGAATACAGTGAGGATCCTATGACTAAAGAAAAGAGGAAAAAGTAATGCAATCAGTGGTAGCCACAGTATTTTTGGACAATGGGGAAAAATGGTCTGATGGGGGTTCTTTGAAATACAGTACCATACTGCAACTTATGTCATTTTGTAATCACAAAGGGAAATGGGATGAAGCACCACTTGTGGATGCCTTCATGACTTTGAGAAGCAATTATGATACTAGAACAAAGGTGTAAATTGATTAATATGTCTGATGGATACCATGGAATATATATATTGGATACTGAGCAGGAAGTTTTTGTGGGGAATGTAGTGATGGAAAGAAACAATAGAATCTCCTCCTGAGGAGAATATGTCTTTATTAGCTCCACCAGTTCTTTTTCAGAATGGTGGTGAGCTGGAGGGAGCTGTAGGAGGGGCTTCTTCTGGCAACACCAGAAAAGGGAATGAAACCTTCAGTCCCATTGTGAGTCAGCCAACAGGGCAGTGCCAATGTCATCCAGACATCACTGTGACGAGCTGTGGTTCTGGAGGGACCACTGTTTGTGTATATCCCATTTACTATGTCAGACTTGCTTAATTTGTAACAGTCAGTGGGACTGATTTGAATCCTCACGAGGATGCAAATTAGTAAATGTTTAACATGTTGTTTATTGGACAATCTGGTAACTCTGGATATAAGGAGAAAACTGCAGAAAGTAGATGGGGCAGGGGGAAGGATAATTTCCCAGTTAACAGAGACAGCATATAAGGTGTATAACCACAGGGAAGCGAAGGAAAAGAGGGAAAGGCAGGGAAGGATGAAACTACAGGCATCTTTGCTATCTGCAGCAATCAACAGAAGCAGTCTGAGAGGAGGGGGTGGAGGAAGAGGCAGAGGAAGATGAGGCTGGAGTAGAATAGGATGAGGACGAGTCCCAGCAGGACAAGTACCATTGGGCCTGCACCAGTGTGCAATTTGCAGGAAAGAAGGCCATTATAAAACTAGGTGTCCTACATTAAAGGGAGGGTAAGTGAATTGCAAAATAAGAATGAAGCAGACCTTATGATGTTGGAAGATGAGCAAGAAGGTTGAAGTGAACCAGGGGAAAGACACCATAAGTTCGAAAACCTCCGAGCCAATCTTCTGGTTCCAATGAAGTTGGGAAATGAAACTGTTGACCTCCTAACTGATAGTGGAGCAACTCATTCTGTCTTAACTAGCTAGATCCTATTTAGTTCAGAGCATTTAAAATAAGATTATATTTAGTCTTTCGAAAGAGTAAGGTAAAACAGGTCTCTAGATCTGTCAGGTATTACTTGTACATAAAAGATTTGGAGAAGACATAAAGTCTTCTCTCTGTTGCTATTAAAGCGACTGTGTAGAGTTAGAGGGAAAGTTTCGTCCCCTTTCTCCTCTATGGACCAGCATCTCTTGTCATAAAAAGATCGAGTTTCTGTCCTAGAGTGGAAAATGCAGACACCTGCACAAAATACAACTCCTGTAAACCTCAGACAAACGTTACAGAACAAGATATCCCTGACTTGAAAGTCAGGAATGGAAAACTGCTGTGTTAGGACTTCAAATGCCAAAGCTACACATATGGACATTTCCAAATATAATGTAAAAGATTTTCAGTCTCTGAGCTCTGTATTAGCTCCAGAGAAAAATAAATATCAAAATTATCAAAACAGTTTATTTTGCTTAAGGGATAACATTTTTTGATTGCTCATCTGTGGATGAACTTAGATATTTGTGTTTCACAAAACAATCCTTTCGGTTCTTCAAGAATAGCTGAAATGGAACTACTGTATTTCTCCTCAGGATATCAAGGGTTAGGGCTGGGCTGGACACTAGACAAATGACAGATGCTCACTATTAACACACACATATGCACACACACACCCCCCTTCCCAAAGGGTAAGAGGAAGGAAATAAGGAAAAGAGACATACAGATAGGAAAAGAAAACTACAACAGTTCTCATGAAACAATAACAGCAAAATGAAATATATAGACATTTATACAAAACCATTATTGAACCCAAGCCCCCTTTATGTTACCATCACCACTGATGCTGTGAGTAGGCACTGGGTTAGTCCCTGACTGGACTCGGCAGAAGACAGGAGCTGGATTCTGGAACTGAATTCAGGAATTCTCGGAGTGGTATTGAAGGCAGAACAGAGTCCTCCTTGGATGCTGGCCATTGGAGAAGAGAGCTTGACCCTTGTGACCCCTCAGTTTTATACAGAATATGACATATGTGGGATGGAATGGAATACCTTCATGGTAAGTTTAATGACACCTGTCCTGTCTGCTCCTCCCCACAGATGCGACCTTTCACTTCACGGCACCTCAATGTGGTACACAAGGTTTAACAGTGACCTTGCTTTCTATAGGAGCAAGTATAAGGAAGAGCCATTCTGCGCACCAGTCCTTGATAGTAACTACAGACGTCAAGCATTATCACTGCTAGAAGCAGACACTGGCTGCAAAAATAGGCCGTTAACTTCAGAAAGTGCAGTTAGTTAGAAGAGACTTAGTTGAAAAGTAAAATCACAGAACAGAATTAGTTCTGTTCTAGCTCAAACCAGAAGACAGGATTAGATTGTTTTGTAGGTCATTATTATTAATGGCTTTTTTTTCTTCTGTTTCCAAAAGCTCTGAGTATTACTATTATGTCAGTATGTGGATAACAAACAGAGAACAATTATGTCTACTGAAGTAAAGTTTGACACCTGACTCTGAACACTCGAAGGCATTTTTGGAAATTCCCCCAACAAAAGAAAGCCTGTTAACACACTGGGATGCTGTTCAGGAGTTAAGGCCTAGACCAATGTAAAATTGGGAAAGTAATTAGTTCGATCATCAGAATGGGCATCTGGAGTCAGCTAAGGCCCTGACTGTCTGAAAAGATGCTCTCTACATAGAAGGCGTCCTTCAAAATAGTCACCATCATCCTTAGTGTTAATGTATATCTCTAACAAATGCTTTAAGGAGATGCTTTTCATAGTTAAGTCTTATTGCCTCAAGTTATTAAGTAACCAGCCAACTTCTGAAATCCTGACAGAGGGAAATCAAGTTCGCAAAGTGTTGCACTACTACAGAAGGGCTGGAATGGGCTATTTCCCTGGAGGGTAGCACATAGGCAGGTGCAAGCTCTGTCTTTACTGGTGCACATCTTTTTTTCAAATAGTACCTTAACAAAAAAAGTTCTTAATGAGCTAGCTGTGCTGTCCAGGTAATGTTCCTAAGACTTCTTTTGCTTCCTTAGTACTTCATGAATACTATTCTCAATAGCTTCTGTTCATTCCAGAAACTGGTATCTGCTTTTAAATCCAACTAATTTGCCTGCTTTTGCTATCAGGTTTCTCAGCTCCCCTTTCATGACTCAGAAGCTGTTCTGGAGCATTCAAATACTTGTCTCCATCCATTGCTTTGTTGCACTAATGAAAAACAGCTTCAGCTCTGGTAAGTTCAAGAACAGTACCTGAACAGTGGGTTCCCATATTTTTCATATGTAATCCCACTGAATCATTGGCAAGTGCAAGTTGAATCCTAAATCTGTTTGTGAAAAGAGAGTACTTGAAGCTTGAAACAGAGTTAGGTAGCAATGCATCAGCTCAGAAGAAGAATAGCTATTGTAGTAGGGTACTCTGTGTGGACGAATTGCTTCTCTTAGAAGAAGGATGGAGTAGCCTGTGCAGTGCATCATGATAATGCTCTTTGCTGTTTCTATAGTGAAGAGTGCCGTGTGATACACAAACAGCATTCAGTGCTGTAATAGCTCTAACTGTGTTCATCAAACAATGCATACTATGAGTAGTACAATGTGTAAAAACTGATTTTACACAAAGTTATGTCCTGAAGTAACCTCAGCTCCTCATATACCAGCTGCATCACTGCTTTTCCACATGCCACCATTCCACTTCTAGTGTCTTCCAGAGTCTTCTTGTTGAACTACTTCCTCTTCCAATAATCCCACATCCCTCCAGTATCCACTATGCAGCATGGGATGGAGGATCTGTTTTGAAGGGCAGGAGAAGCTTACAAGCCAGGCAAATAAAGGTGCCCATGATGCCAGTTTGCAGCTATGCAAAGGCTAATATGCTCATGCTAATAAACTCGTAACCCATTTAGGGTGAGGGTTGCTGCTGAGGGAGTGCAAAATGCTGCTTGTCTTTCCTGCAGAAGTAAAAGTGGTGTTCACTTTCCCTCTCCTTGTAATTTATTTATTTCCAAAAAGGTTTAGGATTTAAAATGCCTAAATTCACTACTCTTTTAGTAAACGTGGCTGAATTTGACCAAGGGATTACTACAGAATCACAGAACTATGTAGGTTCACTGGGACCTCCCTGTTTAGCCAGGACTGCTGATAAATGATGGAGAGTGGCTTGGTGAGCACCTCTGCCAGCTGTCTCAGTACCCTCGGGTGGATGTCATCTGGCCCGTAGGCTTGTGTGCATCTAAATGGAGCAGCAGGTTGCACGCCAGTTCACCTTGGATTGCCCCCATCCCTGTCTTCCAGCTCAGGGGTCTGGGTACCTGGAAAACAACTGGTCTTACTATTAATGACTGAGGCAAAGAAGGCACTAAGTACCTCAGCCTTTTCCTCATCCTTTGCCACTGTGTTTACCACTGCATCCAATAAAGGATGGAGATTCTCTGTAGCCCTCTTACCAACAAGAGGGTATTGTATCTATAGAAACATTTTATATTGTCTTTTACTGCACTAGTCAGATTCAGATCTAGTTGGGCTTTGGCCCTTCTAATTTTCTGCCCGCATAACCTCACCACATCACTGTAGGTCTTTTGAGAGTTGCCTGTCCCTTCTTCCAAATGTTATAAACTCTATTTTTATTTTTTTTTCCCTGATGTCCAGCATAAGTTCCCTGTTCAGCCAGGCTGGTCTTCTCACCCACCGGCTCATTTCTTTGCACATGGGGACAGCTTGATCCTGCACATTTAAGATTTCCTTTGACAAATGTCTGGCATCCCGGGGACTCCTTTGCCCTTCAGTGCTGCCTCCCAAGGGACTTTGTCAACCAGGTGCCTAAATAGGTCAAAGTTTGCCCTCTGGAAATCTAAGGTAGCAGTTCTACTGACCCCCTCCGTATTTCTCTGACAATTACAAAGACAATGATTTCATGATTGCTATGTCCGAGACGGCCTCCAACCACCACATCACCTACAAGTCCTTCTCTATTTACAAACACCAGTTCCACTGGGGCACCTTTCCCAGTTGGCTCACTCACTGCCCGTGTGAGGAAGTGCCACTCCACACACACCAGGAACCTCTGGGACTGCTTCCTCTCCGCTGTATTGTATTTCCAGCAAACACCTGGCAACTTTTTTTAAACTAGTATGCAGCAAAGTGTTGATAAATCTCAGTTTCTGTTTAGTTGCTGCCATAATGAAAGCCAACAGAAAGACAGAGAAGAAGCAGATGAGTTAAGAGAAACATCCTTCTGTTTTTTATGTAGTACACATTTAAATGATGTCTTGATCACTAAGCAGAGGATCTGATCTGCTATAGTAATACTCCTAGTTAATTAAAATTTGCACTGAAAAGTTTTTAAGATGGTGCTCTCACTTCATTGTATTATTTCTTGGTTTATTGGGTTTTTTTTTTGCTAAGAAAACACTGTGCTGTTTTAATGAAGGTGTTTTCTTCCTCCCAGCGTTCTGTTTGCTTGCTTCTCTGATAACTCTTGCAGAACATATAAGTTCTATATCCTACATATATCCACCAGCACTGAGTAGAAAATTAGCAGAGGCTTTGTAAACTGGGAAAACACCTGTATGTGACCAGTCTTTTGTCCCAGGGCAATCATTCCATCCTCACCAGGTCACCTGTCCAGGTCCGCATCTCCACCTTGCTAGACAGGAGAGCATAGGAACATGAAAATTGTGTAATCTGGGACAGTAGTCAGTAACTGAGCAATGCACCTTTAGTTAACATGCAGACACAGTTCACTACTTGGAGGTCAAAATCCTGCAGAGAAAGGTTAGACAGCCAGTCAGTGTGAAAGAAATAGTAGAAAATCTGTCAAAAAATGGCTCAGTCTTAGGACTTCAGGGGAGGTGACAATACCATCTGGCAGAACACAGCATGGCAGGACTGTGGGTCTGCAGTAGCACTGTTTTGCTTAGCTGTTGAAGAGAAGCATAAAGGTTCTAATTTAAGCAAATTCTTCTCAAGCTTCCTTGACATTATATTAAGTACTTCACAGACTAGGGTAGGTAAAACTTGCAAGTATATCTTTGTATCATTTATAAATTACAGAAATACTGCTGACCATCCAAATTTGGAAATGCATTTCACAGAATCGCAGAATGTTAAGGGTTGGAAGGGAACTCAAAAGATCATCTAGTCCAATCCCCCTGCCAGAGCAGGACCACCTAGAGCAGGTCACATAGGAATGCATCCAGGCAGGTTTTAAATTTCTTCAGAGAAGGAGACTCCACAACCACTCTGGGCAGCCTGTTCCAGAGCTCTGTGACCCTCAGAGTGAAAAGGTTTCTCCTTATGTTTCTGTGGAACCTCTTATGCTCCAGCTTTCACCTGTTGCCCCTTGTCATATCATTGGACATAACAGTGAAGAACCTGGGTCCATCCTCCTGACACTCACCCTTTATATATTTATAAACATTGAGGTCACCCCCCAGTCTCCCCTTCTCCAAGCTAAAGAAACCCTGCTCCCTCAGCCTTTCCTCATAAGGGAGATGCTCTGTGGATCCTGAAAAGCTGCTGTCAGAGGGATTTTCTCAGGTTCTCACAATATTCAGTGAGACTCCTGCCTTTCTCACGCGTGTTATGAGAAACAGTAGGATGGTTTTTGTAAGTTACACCAACACCTGGTGTTTTGCTAAGTTCTGTTCATGGTACATTGGAAACATATTTTGAAATGGGTGTTGTAGGACTTTAGCCAATCACCCTAGGAGATGGGTGATCACTGACCAAGCGCCCTATGGGGCTAGGGTATATAAAACGGGGTTAGAAATTAATAAAGTTGCTTCTTTTGCCTTCTCTTGCTGAATTTGTGT
>WTSP01009311.1:132555-153386 GCA_025331215.1 Actenoides lindsayi | reverse complement strand
AAGAGGCTGGTAATTGTTGCTGTTTCCGACAAGGAATGAACCAGGGCCAGGGAGGATAGGTGTGAAGGATCATACTAAAACCCCCCCCCCCCCCCAGATATGTGGCATATAATAAAACAGTGAAGTATAAAAGTATAAAATACATTAAAAGAAGGATTAGACAAGCTTGTGAAAGTTAAGTCCCTCGTGAAACATTAATTGTTGTGAGCCAAATCTAGTGACAGGGTCAGGAAGGCTCTGGAATGCTGGTAACAGACAACTGGAAGGATCTTAGCAAAGGGAAGACTGTGTTTCATAGCTACCTTTCCTAAGATTGCATTATTGAGCAGTGACAGAGCCACGATGGTGTCATCAGTGAGACCAATGAGTCCATCAGTGAACTTAGTACCTTGTGCCGTTTCTAGCCACAGCTGTGTCTCAACCCTACCAAGCAGTGACTAACCCCTTACTTCCTTGGTTATACATAGCTGGGTTGAATTTACAGAGCTTGGGTTAAGAAGAATTTTTAATTGTGCACCTGACCCTAGAGCCTCTGTGACATCAACAGGGTTTATTCATGGTATCTGATTGTCTTCCCAGCCTTTCTGTTACAAACCAGTAAGCCTTTCTGAGCCTTGAATGGCAAATTTTTGAAGAGGTGGCTGAGATGCAGAGATAACTGGGTTATGGCAGATACTACTTACATACATGCAAGTGTTCTTGCTTGGCCATGGCAATTGGCAGGCCAGGTATTAGTCAAGAGTAAGATGATTTTGGCCTCATTAACATTTTCTTGATTTTTTTCAAGTGAATATCCTGATTGTATACCACATTTGGCATTGCATGATTGTCTGGGAGCACACAAAGTGAATTAATTTTGGATGAAACTAAGCTGAATGATGCACTCCAACCTCCAAAATATTTCCAGTCCATTTGATCACAGTAGAACTAGACCATAGCTACTCCCTCCTCCTGTAAAATATGAACTTTATGTCCTCAGAACTGTTTCATTCTACACATCTGCTGCTGTTCTGCTACAGTACTTGCCAATGAAACATTGCTTATGTTACCCTACTTAGGAACCAGTTGTCACTTTGAAGTTGCAGTCCTGTGAGACCAGAGACTGATGCTAACTAGAACTGCAGGCTTTAAAATTCAGAAAGTAGAAGAGTGGAAATAGTGGGTGCTGAAAATCAGATTGTTGCGTGACCTCTATTTGCCCTGTCAAGGGGTCACTGAGACTTGTCTGGTGTGTGCACTGAACTTGTAATTTATGTTTGTAGAGGATGTCAGGAGGAAGATTCATGTCTGGATGTGCAGGTGCTCCATTAGGACTTGGAAAGACAGGGATTGATTAGGTGGTTATTGCCACATGCAAAATTAGCCTGGTCAGAGACCCCTGACAGGGGAAGCTTGGTACATCACCAGTAAGCTAGGATGCAACTGATACAGAGCCTCAAAATGTTAACAGTACGTAACTAAAAGAACTTGTGGGAGCAATTGCATCTGATATGCTGGGTCTGAACTTTTGGCAATGACATACTGCATCTGTCAGATGTGGGAATTGACTTTTGCCATGATTTTTTGAGTCTGGATCAGCAGAAGATAGGCGCACAGTCCCTGTATATGTGTGTGTGTGTGAGAGATACAGGAGGGAAAGCAGGTAGCCAGAAATGTATCTCTGCTGGTTGCTGTTGCTTTGGGAGCCGTCTATAAATACATGCCAGATGTATAAATGAGACTTGGGAATTGAGTATATCCCACAGGTATAAATGAGACTTAGGAGTTAGTGGGTAGGCTTGTGTCTGTAGGAAAAGATATTCCTGTGGTCCAGAACAGCTTGAGGAGTTTGGGCAATCCAAGGAAATCTGCTCCATGTTAGCAATTTGTTTATATTTTGCAGCACGACCTTTTCTGACACCAACTCCAACTAAAATGAGAAGGTTGAGAGCTGAGGCACACGGTCCTTCTCTGTTAAACTAATAAAGCTGGCTGTTAAAACGTATCCTGTGGATCTGGCTTTCATTCACCGGTGTAT
This sequence comes from Actenoides lindsayi, assembly GCA_025331215.1. NCBI lineage: Eukaryota > Metazoa > Chordata > Aves > Coraciiformes > Alcedinidae > Actenoides > Actenoides lindsayi. The sequence continues at coordinate 151,369 of WTSP01009311.1, read as the reverse complement.
CCTGCTCTGTGTTTAGTTTCTGTACTTAGATGTGTTCTGCACAGAAACGGGGCCACTTGCTCATTCTATTTCCTACCAGTTTTTGAGGACTGACTGGACAGAAGAGAGGGGTTTCAGGAAGCGTTTTCTGTTGAATGAGCAGCTGGACTCGTTCCAGTTAGGAACATTGCATTGTAAGGCCACTTGAGTCAGGTCCTCAGTTATCATCAGCACTTGTTCGCAGAAATCTTGTCATGCATGTTTTGAGCCCGGTCTTGAAAATCTTGGGATTTTTTTGCCTTCAGTGTTTAACCAGATTTTACCTTAGTAGTCTCTTGTTTGTCAGACAATTTCTTTTAGACATGTTGAATGCATGGATCAACTGTTGCTGGTTTGTTCTAAGACAGGGCAATACAGCTCATTACACCTGGATTTGGGAGGTCTGCTCTTTACTCCTAGCCTTACCAATGGCATTCTTTGTTGCTGCATCACTTCTTATTTCCCTTTCTGCAAAATGGTGATAATGGTGCTGAGGGCCTTTGGAAAACTGTTTAAAGTTATAATGAAAATGATAGAACAGCTCAGTGGTGTGGCTGCTGGTTGTTGTTACTTATGTCTGCAAATTTTGTTAACTTGGAAACATGGGAAACAGTACAAGAGGAGCTGCCTTGAGTCATCAGCTGTAGTCCTCTCACTTGTAGACAAGCATGTCATACAAACTTCTCAAAAAACATGTACTCCATATTTATCTAACCAGGGCTTTAACCCATTCTTTTTGAAGATTTCATAACTTCCCCTGCTGGAGGTTAAAAGCCTCACTTAGTTTCCACAGTAAATTTCTTCATGGCAGGACTATGTCTGTCCTGTCTATGAGTATTGTCTTTTTGTTTGCATGGCACATCCACCTCCATTACACGTTTTGACAGAGCTGTTGTTCTCAGACTTCTGCTATATGATGTTCTATGTTATCTGATCCTGAAAAAGTAAGTAGTTTTTACTTGCCTGTGCAAAAGTCTTACTATCCCACAGTCCTGCCTCTACCTGTTCTGGCAGGAACTCACTGATATTGAGTGCAGAGGATGAGAGTGTTTTCCACACTATTGAAAGTGAGATTTTAAAAATACCTTGCCTGCTTAATTTTAGGATTACATTTGCTTTTCTTCAGGGCTATTTTTGGTGGCCTGTGGTCACTGTGTGATTCAAAGATGTAAGTACACCTCTTTCCAACTAGCAGACTTAAAATTTGCAGCAGAAATTCTCTGAAGAGTGTATTTTTGCATTAAATAATATTATATTCCATCCTATTCCTGCAGACCTCAAACGTTACCAGATTTTCATAGCGAATCTTCTTTACAGTGATACCTTGTTGATAAAATTCGTCTCAATAAGTCCCTTAAGGTAGTTCTTGGGAATCTTTCAGCATTTCCCCATCGTTCTGTTATCAGCACACTTCACTGAATTATTTGAGCAATCAACTGATCTCCTACCTGCCTCAGAATATGCAGTTTGTAGATCAATCTCCGTATTTTCTAATACATAGACCTTATTCTTTTGCTCTTCTTTCTGTTTGCCGTGCCTGCTTTGATAGATTTTTGATAGTCCTTATTATGAGATTTGTGATTTCAGAGTGCTGGGCATTTATTCACTGCTCTTCATTAGTTATTTTCCAGATTCTTGAAATTTGGGCATGTAAAAATCTCGTTTTAATTCCATTCCATGTTTGGTAATTTCCTTTGAAAACTCCATTAGTTTTTGTTGTTGTTTTCTTATTATTTGTCATCATCCCCCCCATATAATAATTCTTGCTGAAAACTGATGAAGACTATAGTTCTGAATAGACTGAATTCTTTGTATTTTGTCTTAAAAATAGTTACTTTTTTAAAAAAATCTTTTAAAATGTGTTTTTTATGTTGTTATTTGGGGAGTTTTCCTGTTTTTCTTTCCCCAATTTTTAAAATCTACTCATTTTTGAAAACTATCCCTTTCCCCCCCCTTTTTTGTTTGCAAGATGCATTTTTAAACTTCCCCCCCCCCCCCCCCCAGGCAGATGTTTTAGACACTTCAGAATTTCAGTGGCTGTATAGTGGTTTTCCTAAATAATGACAGGCATGTTGGACATTTAGGAGAATACAGAAAATACTGATGGAAGACTTCTATCGTGAAGAGTTATACTCCTTTACTTGGTAAAAGATTATTAAAAAAAGATTATTGAGGAAAAAAGTATCATATAGGAGTACAGGCTTTGAGAGATTCCTTGCCTGTTGGTTTCATGCAGCTTTTTGTAAAGTTCAAGTGATTGTATTTGCTTGCTTGATGTGAATATCTGAAACAGTGTAAAACTTAAAACTGATAGACCTTATTAAATTTTTTACTGTCATTATTAATTGCACTAATGGCCATATAACTATAGATGTGGATGTAGTTCTTGCACGTGGCATTGCAATAAGAGACTCCTGGATACTTTTTGCTTTGAAAGATACTGAAATTAGACAAATGCTTCTGCTGCGATGTGGAGCCTTTCAAAGTTTTTCATAACAGAAACAAGGACAATGCTTTTTCTGTGTCAGAATATGTGATAGTCTATTGTGTGGGGCACTCATTTCAGATGTAGGTTGCTATGTCTCTGTGCTGCCTATGTATCTCTGCCATTGGAAAACTTACACTTTGCAGACCTATTTTTCATAAAAAATGTTGGAGGAGGCAAGAGGGAGGAGAAAGGGAAAGAGAGAGAAATCAGAATAGTTATCACACAGTTGATACCTGATTCCCTATTTTGCCTGAAAAACTTGAACACGGGACTTGCACCTGTGTATGTGATGCCTTAAATCAATTTTATATCGGATTTTGTTAAAATGGCATTAAAGTTGTCAATCTTAGAGGACAGTAGTATGCTGATCATCCTTTTCAGTCCTACTGAATAAAGAGTTAAATTGGTGTGGATTCATAAACACGATGAATGTTTGGCAGAGACACTTAAATTCGAAATACCAGTGTAACTTATATGTTGCATTTGTACTTGCAAACCGAGGAGACTCTAGGTTTTGTGTGAAGGACTATAGCTGAAGATCTCCCAGTGTCCTGTATCTTTTACGGCAGAGATCTGGTGTTTGGCCAGATTGAAGTCTTCCTCCTCCTTTCCTTTGTTCTTCTCCAACTCCACCAAGAAAACTGAATCTAGGCTTCCGTATGTCTCCCATTCTGCTGGTGCCCAGCCTAAGACAAGAAATCTAGATGTGCACAACCAGTTTGCTCTCACAGCAAAGTTCCTTTTTGTCCTCCCAACTATCCTCTCCAAGCCATGGATGGGTTGTGAAGTGATTTTTTTCTCTGCAGGGAAGTGGTGTAACTTCCACTGAGATCTGAATTACAGATCTCTTTGACCAGTTTTGCCAGTGAGGTGTATTAATGTGTCTCTGACTGTCTCACCTTTTTTCATCTGGGGCAGTCCTATGCTAGCTCAGCGGTTGGTGGCATTCTCCTGGCATTACTCTATGGTAATATCTCACTGGGGTGGAATGTGTTTCTCAGGATGGGATTCATCCCATTGTAGCTTCTTATTTTGATCACCAAAACACCAGGATATGTAGAGGCACAGCTGCTTTCTCATATTGGTTTACTGAAACAATAATTCCGCATACTTGTTTCAGAAATGTTTAGTCATCAGGACACAGGAGGCCAAACGTCTTGATAGATCTGTGTGGCCAGCTCCAAATCCCATGCCAGCAGATTGTTGCATCAAGGGAAATCCCTTAGCTTGTGTGAAAGCCTGAAAATGAGAGGACCTCCTCATACTCTTTTTGGTTTTATTTTGTCACATGTGCTTTGCTTTGTTTCATCTTTTGTGTTCATTTTACAAACCATTTTTTAGGGCCATATTAGGATTACGCTTCAGCACACTGGTAGTGTTTTAAGTCTGGGTGTGTGTGCTTGGTGCTCTAGGTATGATCTAGGACAGTTTCCTAAAATGAACTCTAGAATATTGTTAACATTTTAAGATTTTTTTGAAGTTTTCTTTCAGTGACACATAAGGGCTGTTGCATTTATATGATATTAAAGCAGTATCAAACCTGATGATAGAAAATACAGTTCATTTTATTCAAATGCAGTTGTGCAACCATCACTTGTCTACAAGCAGACATGTTTTTAATTGCTAAGCAAAGTTTATTTATATTACAGTCATTTCTCCAAATGACCTTGGCAATTTACAGTCCCCTGTAGCTAATAGCTTTCTGAATGCAAACAGTGAAGCCTGAATTCTGTAGGTGAATAGTGTAATGCTTTGCTATGTGTTAAGGGGAATTTTCAATACTTTTTCTATGGTTTGAATAACAGTTCTGTACTAAAAGCTATTTAATGTCTTGTCAACAGTTAATTTTGATGTTCCTGTAGGTATTCAGCATTTCTTTGTACTAATTTGGTTAGTGTGTTCCCTTCATAAGTTAGTTGCTCATTTAAAGAAATAATTCCCTCTGCTAAGGAAGTCTGCTACCACATGGCTTTTTCCATTATTTCATTTTTATTTATTTATTTACATATTTCCTTGGTTACATTAGTTTTTTATCTAGTTGAGAGAGTCTTTGCTTATTGAAATGATGGGTTATGAGGACTCTTTAGTCTTTTAAACTAATTGTCTTTCTGGTATCCTGAAAGTCTTGCTCTTGTACAGGGTTTTGTCAACATCTCTGCTTTGTCTGTGCTTTCCTACACAGATGCCTTCCACACTTCCCTCTCATACATCTGTAGCTTTGGCAGATTGGTTAGAAATACTCTTTAGTCAGCACAACGGAGATCTAGTCCTTTTAAATGCTTAACTGCTCACTTTTTTGTTTCTTTCCTGAATTTTCTGGCTCAGTCTTAATTCAGTAAGTTTTGATGGAATTTTATTATGAAAATACTACGTTAGATAATAATGATGGTGATAATTCTCTACTCCACTGCTTTGTGGGAACCTGCTTGACAAAGTGTTAAGAGGCAGCCTTAATAAAAATAAATGCTATAGATAAATGTGCTTTTAGCCAATGTGGTGACAAGCAATGCTGTCTCAAACAAAAAGCAATTAAAACCCCCTAAATTATCATTTAATTTTAGCAAGGCATTTTTATTCTGAAATCTAGATGCAGGTCTTACGTATATGAAGAGCACAACATCACAAATTAATTTTGCTTTGTGAAACAGAGAGGAGATTTCTGCCCATAAGCTTCACTTTGGAAATGTGTTTTAAGAATGGAAACATTGACAGTTTGAGAGATCCCTGAGTAGTGAAAAAAATCTGTGGTGTGTTTTAAAAAGTGGTGCTAATGTTCATTTTCATCTGTAATAGACCCTCACATCAACATTTGCACACACAAATAAACCTAGTGTAAGCGGTTTAGGTCATTAAAAGGGATGTATGTAAGGTTCTGAGGAAAGCATGCATGAACCAACTATCATTCATCAGTATTCCATAGTAACTGTCTGCTGCTTCCTTCTTTTTCCTTCTTAAAGGAAATAAGATCATTCAAAGTAGAGGAGTCGTTGATGAAAGAGGTGTAAAGTATCTTACATTTTGCAAAAATTTAATTGTTTAAGAACTTGTCAGAGTAGCTTCCTCCTTGTAATTTTTTTTACGGCCAATGCTAAGAAAATATTTAATATTAAAATTTGAATACTAAAAAATACTCTTAAGATTTAAGAAAATATTCATTAAGAAACTCTTTTGAAAACTGGAAGGTATGTAACTATTTGGAAGGAGATTGTAGTAGCCAACTTTAACCTATATGAGGAGAGTTTATAAATTTAACAGATAACTTCTTAAACCAGTCCTTTAGTCAATATGGGTGACTTGATATCAATTTTTACTGTAACAGAGGAGAAGAATTTACTGGCAATTTAAAAATTAGCAGCTATTTTGGCTATAATCTGATTAAAGTACTTATGTGTGAGCACGCCATGACTCCACTGCATAAAGGCCGTATTTGGACTCTTAAAAGAGGCCCTATTGACAAAGCTTAAAGCAATTAACTTAAGTGTAGTCTAAGTGTAACGAAACAGTAATACAAATATGAAATGCAAAAGTACACTGCACAGAATCAGTCTTAGTTAAGAAGTGATATTTGTAAAGGACCTGATAAAGGGGGTAAGTAAAGAATGACACAAGTTTGTGATAATTTTAAGTTATTTAAGGTAGGGCAAAAGTAGAATGTGAAGAATTACAAATAGAGTATATACAAGTGAGTAACTGAACAATCAAATGGAAAATGAGGCTAAAAGTGGAGATAAATGAATTTGTACAGCTTATATTTATAAAATAGTGGCCTCTGAACTGACCATTACTTTTCATCAGCTACTTCTGTGAAGACACTCTCTCAGTGCTTAATAGCAGTCACCCACATTTTGAATAATGTTTTTGGTTCTGGTACCTTCAACTTAAATTTAAAAAAAAAAAAAAAAGCTTCTGGAAAATTACCAAGGATGATCAAATTCAATGAAAGGAATGAATGAGTCCAGACGTATGAATCTTCAGCTTAAGTAGAAGGTGTTTAAGATATTGCAAAGGTGTAGAAAGATCTACAAAATCATCATGGTCAAGCCAGGGAGTGACTGCTGTCCCTGTCTTCTAATGCAAGAACTGGGAACTTAGAAATGAAGCTCATCAGGAGCACAATCAAATTAAGCATAAGAAGGTGCTTCTTTGTGAAAAGTATTAAATGATGGATTTTTGTGCAAGAATACAAGTGCAAAAATTTCACATTAGTTCAAGGACAGGGCAAGCACTGAAAGAAAAACCTGCTGTGGCATGAGACAAACCACACCAGGCTCAGGAAACACACCAGACTGAAAACAGTTGGAGTCAGGGAGAGTACAAGTGGAGGCAGTATCATATATGTTTACTCTGTTCACCCTGCTTCCTAGTAATGCTTGTGGCCATACTTGGATAAAGAAGACAAAGCCAGATGGACCTTTGGTTTGAGCCAGTACTAGAGACTCTTAAATTCTTCCTTAATATAGGAGTAATGATAAAACGTTTATATAAAATATTCTAATAAAAATACCATATTTGAAATATTTATATAATAGATGGAAAGAATTTGGTGCTGAATATAAGTTACTAGGTAAGTACAAAGGATATAGAAAGGTGAAAGACTCCATTATAAATGGCTATGAGTTAAAAATAATAAAGCTTGTAAACAAAGTATCAAAATAAAAAAGTATTTTAAAATATATATATATATGTAGCTTTTAGCTGTAACCAAGATAACTTCTGCCAATATATTCTTATTTTAAGTCAGTGAAATGTGGTCTCTAATCTGGTCCTTTCCAATTTGTCTTAGTGTTTTGCATGTTGAATTTGTATTTGAAATCAGTAAGTTCTTACTTCACGTTTGGGATTTAGGCTTTTTAAAGTTACAGCTAGGAAGTATAAAAAGTTACAGTATTTTTGGAATGAAGCAGAAAGATGTGTCCATCCCATTTCCTCAAGATACTTGAAGCAGGACCACGTACATGACTGTTTAAAGAGGGTTTGTTGTCTGTGATTAGTGAGGCGTATATTAGATCGCTAACTGACGGATTTCAGCATGTAGTTGTTACCAAAGGAGTATCTCAGATGGGGTCTAATTCTTGGTCAAAGACTTGAAATATTTCTATTGGTCAAAGACTTGAAATATTTCTATTGGTACTCTGGTGCGGTGATATGTTTGCTAGTAAATTATGCAGATAGAAAGGTAAATAAGTAAAAGGAAACTTGATGAACTTTCAACAAGTACCATTATCGAGTGATTTTGATTCTGGGTTAAATGTTCAAAGTCTGAAAATTACTTATTTTTAATAGTCAGGTGTAAATCAATAGATTTATGAACCTGAAAGAGAAATGGTACTTACCACAGGGTGAGAGTTGGATTTGAAAACCAGAAAAATGCAGAATTCATTCCAGTGCCCTGCTTCTCTGACTGGTGCAAATGAGCGAATATCCATGGAAGTCCAGTGAGAACAGCAGTGGGTAGAAGGAGGAGAATCCATCCAGCGGAGGCTGCACAGGATCAGGTCTGATATTAGAATATTGTGTCCCCATGGTGAAGAGGATTTTGAATAATTGGGTAGAGTTCAAGGGAGAACAACAGAAATGATCCTGGGGATTGCAAAAATAATGTTAAACTGTTGGGAGTGACAGCTATTCATTCAGCTCTGAGAAAGAAATGGTTTTACTACTGCGTATAGGTATTTACATGAGGAAAAAAATAGCAAAAAAGCTGGGACTTAACAGCAGTCCTGACAAAGATATGACAAGGTCTTGTGACTGTGCATTTAAATAACCTGTAGCTTCTTAAAGATAGTTAAATGCAGTTTGTGGTTTTATTTAGAGATGACCTGGCCTGGATCAGTGCTGTTAGATAATACAGAGAAAACTATCTTAAATGTTGTGTCTTGTTCAGCTCAGCATCAGGCTAATTGGGTTTGGGGCCTGGAGATGTTTTTTCCCACACATATTTGAAAGGACTTGAGACCTTTTAACTGTTTCTGCAGCGTGGTTGTATCTTCTCATTCTGTGCCAAACTGCTTACCATACTCAGACTGAAATTTTTTAACATGACCCAACACTTTGAGTTCAGTGAAGGATTTTGGAGTACAAAATGCAGTCTTGTGTATGCAGGCAAACTGCACACAAACTGTACATAGGTATGAGAAGGAGAGGATTGTGACTGCTGAAGGCTGGAGTTGCCATCTGATATCCCATCTCCATGGTTGTTTTGTTGGGGTTTTTTGGTATCTTCCAAAGGTTCTAGGTGTGCCTTCTCCATGAGTTCACTGTGGCTTGCAGTATATAGAAACCCAAACTTGCTCCTCTTTCCTTGCTGTCACTCCTTTTGGAATTTAGAAGGATTCTACTAGTTTCCTTAGAGGATTCCCAGCATTGCTAGAGTATCTTGTCTTTAAACTGCCACACTTTCTCATGCTAGTGCTTACGCTTTGCTTTCATTTGTTTATCACCTTTTCTGACTGCGAGGCCAGAGAGAAATATATGCTATTTATAAGGTCTTCCTGTGTGCACTGTTGCTGGGTCTTTCAGCACATAAATAATTGACTTTCTCTTGTAAAAGTACAAGTTAAGCAAGGTAAGAAAGGCTTGCACAGAGATAAACATTGTCTGTGATGTCCAAGAAGCACAGTTTCCTTCAAGGAACCCAGCAGAATTGGGACAACTGTACAATCTGAAAAGGAACGAAAAAACCTGCTGTTCAAAGTAATTGCTGTGCTCAGCCTTACTAGGCTAGGTAACTCTGTATTTTTGCGCTTAGATCACTTTCTCTTTTGACTTTGTGATTGGCTTGTAGCATATTCACAGATGTAGTAAGTCTTCTGACAAGTGTAACAGCAGCTGAGATGGAATTTGATTATGGTTTTTGTTGTAAATGGAGAAATCGTTATTTTTTTTTATTGAACAATATTCATGTAATTCCAATGGATGCATGTTGATTATAATATGTTGCCTATAATTTATATTCTACTGTAAAAAATGGTAAATATTGCAGGAATACTTTGAGACTATATAAATACCTGAAATTCACTATTATTTTCTTAGGCCCTGGGTAATCTGCTTTTGTCCTGTGATTGTTCCTCTATCCTGGTAGGATTCCTTAGATCAATGAATAATGTCTTCCTTATCATGTTGGCTAAGATAAATTAATCAATAAAGCAAAGAAATTGTGAATAAAGAGACTCAAATCAGCTTCCTATTTCTATGATGTATTCTTATATAGATGACATTATTTTATCTTTCTTACATAAGCAAAGCAGCCAGAGTCTTGTGAAAGACTACTGTCTTTTCTCATTTACTGTTACCTCTACTTTTTAATACACCTTTTTAGTATTTCAGCATTTATTAGAACTGTCCATTTCCCTAAAACTCAGTTAGAACAAACAAACAAATAGAAAACCTAACAATAGGGTGCTTGAATGTGAGTTGGGATGTGGCTACTTCAGTAGAGGCAATAGTAAAATGATCTGCAAGATGGGTATCAGCTGCTTATGCAGGCACCAGAAGAGTTAACATACCATCCTTACAGGTATAAACCTATAGATGCCATTGTCTTTTTCTCTATTAGTATTCCTATATAGAAACAACAGTTTCAATTCTGATAGATACACTTGAAAACCCCCAAAATCTGGAGGTTTGGAAAAATGCTAAAGGACTGATCTAAGGAAATATTTTAGTCCTTAGAGAGGCTAAACCTTTTTCTGTTGTTGAATAAAATACTAAAAACATTTCATGACTTTGAAGGATCTTGTGAAGAAAGAGGATACTTTATTGGGCAAAGAAATTGTATGTGTTGAAGAAAACAGGTCTACCATCTGGAAGATAGATTTAAGTTATAAATTAAAGTGTATGTTTTTAAGAGTAAAGTTAATTAACCATGGGGATTATCAGAAAAAGTTCATATTTGTTATTGCTGAGGCTAAATAATGCTTATGTTTCTCTGAGCCAAACCTCGTGTTTTATAGCAGTTTGGGGATTCATTGTAAGAAAACTCACCAAAATTTTACAGAGCAGGTAAATTCAAGAAGGATTTGCCTACACTTGCCCACAGATAGTGGTGGCAAAGAACAAAAATTATAGAAGTGAAGCACTTGCTGTTCTGCAGGGTTCATGGTGCCTACAAGGCTGATGGTTGGCCAGAAGGATGCGTTTCAGGCTGTAGCGTGACAGTCATCTTTAGTTGATACAACATTATATTGCTGCTTAAAGAGGTGCTACTGCTGTCTGCTGTGACAGTGTTAGATATGTTCCCATCCATGTTAACGCTTTTGAGTTTTTGATTTTGGTTCAAGCTGTGTCAAAGGTGTGGTGTATCACTGTGTGAGGAAAGAATGCTGAAAGAAAGAAATGTGTCCCCTCACATAGGGTATTAGGCAAATTTTCCTAATGTTTGGTCTGGTCCTTTTTCATTGGTCTGGACATAGGCTAAATGTGTCCTTTATTGTAAGGACTATGTACTTGTAAGAGTTTTCTACTGGCCTTTATTCTGCCTGTCTCGTGTAGGCAAAATTGTGCCCCAGCGTGGAGCTGAGTTCTCTGATACATGCACTGAGAGCACCTCAAAGTAACAGAAAACTTTCAGTTTTGGACATTTCTGCAACTTCAAAGGGCTTATGTCTGCTTTGTGGTGGAGATTATCAGTAAACATCAGTGAAACTGCTTCTCCTGGCTACAGGGGAGATAGAGCTGTATAGGTGTTTGAGCTGGAGTTCTTCAGGCAAGGGAGACTGAGACATGGAGAGTAGAGGTCTATCACTTAGGAGAAAATTGTCCTCTGTAGCAAAGTCATTAAGACTTTAAAAGGGCTTTAAAGGTGTAAGTATGTTTTCAAAACAATTCCTAGTTTGTTAAGTTCAGGAAAAAATAAATAAATCACCATTTATTGTGATCAGCAGATTTATTGTGTTATCTTCATTGTGTTACATCTGTCATTTGCGCCTATATACACTGTCTTTAGTCTTGAATTCTTCCATTTTGTTTGCAGAAAATGCTCCCAAACCTGAGTTTTCCAAACTACAGTTCTAAGAAAAAGGTAAAATTTAGGTAAAAGTGTCCCTCTTTTTTTCCACATTTCACGAATGGTAAAAGTAAGGGAGATAAAAGACAACAGAAATAAAGGCTGAATGTTTTTCCATTTCTTTAAGTGGTAAAAATGGAAATTGAAAAAAAATGTCAAAGGCTGTTGAGTTCCTTCTTGCACTTTTTTTTGTGCCAGTTATAATAATACTAAAAATGAGAAGAATTTTAGTGTTTCATTGGTCAAACACAGTGTGTGAGATAATACTGAAACTGTTTTAAACTTCTTAAATGAAAGTTATGCTGCAATTTCAGTGCATTTCACTACAGAGAAAAATTGTCCTATTATAATCTGGTTTTATGTAGATAATGGATGAAATTCATTTTGCAGAGACTTCTAAATTTTGTTTTGGTATATGAAATACCACTTTGTATATGCCTTTTGACATTTTTCATGCAAATTACTTTTTCATCAAATATGTTTTTTGTAGTATGAGCTCTGATTTTCAAAAGATTAACATTCAGAATAAATGAATGCATAAGTATTGAATTTGTGCAATTAAAATGTTCTCCAAGAAGAGAGAGGAAGTGGTTTAAGAGTGTGCTGAGATGCTTAGTGTGTTTATAACTGTTGCAATGACAATAGATGATTGTGTTGACCCTCTGTTACCAATTTGATTGCTCATAGGGATATAAATTTATCCCTTTAAAACATTGTCTTTATTGCTTTCTATAGCATCAGTAACAAACATTGAGACGTCCATTGCATTTTGTCCATAATGTAAAACATTCTCTCATAAAGTGAAATAAAAATCAATTAAATTCCACATGGCAGAGGCTGGGGTTGCTTGTTTCTTGTGAGCCGGAATTAGAAGTGGGAATCAGACTTTTATTTTCTGCACAGTCAGAGGATGCCTCTAAAGTCCTTGCTGGTTGGCACTCGGGCTGTTTCATGCATAACTGTTGCAAAAAAAGAGGCATTATTTTGTGAATCATGTATAACCTGCTGGTAGTTGAAATAAGTAGAATATGAGTCTTATATTCTTAGAGAGGATCAAACCAGGTCTGTTTCTGTGCATGGAGCAATCTCTGGATTATTCAGAATTAGAAAGACAATTTACAGTAAATACCAATTATAAGACATGTATTTTTTCCTTCAAATTAGGTAATTTGCATTTATCATTTCCTATTGCATATGATTTTGATCATAGTGCTAAGCACTGCTCCTATGAGGAAATTCAAATGGACGCACAATTTTGCTTGCACTGTGAAGTCTTCAGTACTTTGCATAAAGGCAGATCTTTACCTGGGTAGAGCACATTGCAGGACTGTAGCTGTAAAGACTACAGTAGAAAACCTGGAAGGTTTGAAAAGAGAAATATTGTATAATCTCTATGGGAAAATCACATTTTTCCACCTTCTAAAGATAAAACAAAGTATTTTTGTGTTTTAAGTTACTCTAAAGGTGCTTGGACTGTGTTCTGTTCATGCATACTTTTTGTTAGGATTACAGTTAAGTAGAAATCTTTGTAATTAAAGGTAATTTGATTTCTGCTGATGCATACACTTCTATATAAGAATGTATATACTCATACTGTGCTCTACTGACAGTGGTGGAAATCCCTAAGGATGCAAAAAGTTGTTACACAGAATTCCAAGCAGAATTAGAGCCATAAGTTCAGTTTCCTCTTTATGAAATTTTTTTTGCAAAGAAAATACTGGAAAATGAATGGAAATAGATTGAGATTGCTTGAAAATATGAGGACCATGCCACAAGAAGTAAATTTCTCTTGTTCTTCCCCCAAGGAAAAATTCTGTAGTAATCGAAATGGACAGAATGAATATAAGTTCCTCAGCCCTAGTATTCTGTCTAGCAAAGCCATGGCCCCATCACTGCCAGGTCAAATTTTATTAAATGATAACAAAATAAATGTAGATTAAGGATTTTCTTTTTTAGACGTAGTTACGGGAAAGATGCGTTTGTGCATCTATGCTATGTATTGTGATAGAGGAATTACTATATGAAGTCATAAGAGTTTTCATAGGCCAAAAGTTAAGAATACATATCACAGTGGTCTCTGGGCTAAAAATTCATAATTTCAGGATTGGTTTCTATTAAGTTTAACTTCAACTGTGAATATTATATATTTCAATTTTATTTTGGGAAAATGAGCACTATTATTGTTGGGGTTTTTAACCTAATCTCCCTGAGAAGTGTGGACTACACACAGCCCTGGCTATTGCTTAGTTTGTGGATGGAATATGGGAAATACTGGGGTAGGTCTGGAGGTGCAGGGATGGTGTGAAGGTCTTTGAAGAACTGACATCACAGCTCTCAGGGATTGCAGGTCTGAAGAGGAAAAGTAAGTGGGAAACCAGACCTTATCTTTTCTGGGTTGTTGAAAACACTCAGTTAACTCCTAAGTTCCTGATACAAATGTTCAGTCATAACTCCAGTTTCATGCAGCTTTGTCTGGAAATATGAGGTTTTCGGTACAGTTTTCTTCAGTTTTAGAGTTTTAGTGTTTTCCCCTCCATTTGACAGGGGACTGAGAAAATGTAGCAATATCATTTCCATTACCAGCTGAAGTTTTATTAGTGAGTAGAGCAGCCCCCACCTAAGTGTTTCTTTAATTTTTTTCATGCATGTTTATGCTGTCTATTTATCATGTTGTTATTCGAGCCCAGGTTTAAGGCATTTTTTTTTTCTGTGGCTCTTCTAGAGGTTTTCAAAACTTCTTTCTTTAACAGCACTGTGAAGGAAAAGCAATTACCTTAAGTTGCACGTAAAACAACTCAAACCTAAACAAAAAAGGAAGGTATATTTGCCTTTTCAATAGTGTTCGTGTTAGCAATATTTTTATAATCTTTTGAATTACAAATGCAATGGAACACGTTTTTCAGTATTTAGTGACTTTATTGTCCTTTCAATTGAGTTTGAGTCTTTGGCCGCTTATTCAGTGTCAGTTGAGCATTGGTTGGCATTTCTATAGAAAATGTCATTACCAATGTCTCTCTTCACTTAGAGGGTTGCCTAGAGGGGAAAGTAAGCCTGTGTTATAAGTTAAGGACATTACAGTGATCAATATAGAGTTCTAATATCAGCATGTGGTAGTGAATATTGTATATGGTACAAATTTAGGGTTTTTTTGAGAAAGCTTGAAACATGTCCTGTTACTAAGGGAAGAACTAGACTGCTTTTTGGGCAATGTGTGTTAATTATGTGTAATTGGTTCTGTGGAATATTAATAAAACTGCATTTCTTACTTGGGTGTTCCAAAAGTGCTGATATGATAGCTTCTGAAATTAAACAGCACTTTTGAAACCTGCAGTTTACATATCTTAACTTTGATTTTAATGTTTGTGACATTTCTCTGTTTGAGTTGGGAGATGGTTTTTTATATATATACTTCATGGGAGAAAAAACTCTGTGTTAGACAAAATTATGAAAAAGGAATTGATTTCATATGCCACTGCTTGTACGCAAAAATATTTCAAGAAGTGGAGCCTAGTCAGCAGAGACATGAGATTTGTTCTGACATTACTACATTAAGAGTATCATCTTTTTTTAAATTTTTCCCCCTCCAATGTTTTTTCAAGGACGCTAGTAAAATACTGAGAAGGCAGAGAACTCAGTCTTTTTGTTCCATTATTATTATTATTTTTTTAACTTTC
The DNA here is from genome assembly GCA_025331215.1 of Actenoides lindsayi. Taxonomy (NCBI): domain Eukaryota; kingdom Metazoa; phylum Chordata; class Aves; order Coraciiformes; family Alcedinidae; genus Actenoides; species Actenoides lindsayi. The sequence goes on along the minus strand of WTSP01009311.1, from coordinate 136,185 downwards.
CATGCAATTTAGAAAGTTAGAAATGTAAAAGGAGAGTAAGTGGGGGAAAATTTATTTCAAATCCAAAGCAGAGTTGGGGTAATAAACTAAAAAAAATGCCAAACTGGTAGGTAATGGGAGACATACAGATGGACTTTTGTGCTCTGGAATGTTTTGAATACATATGTAACTTCCAATTTCATACTCTTGGCCAAAAAGAATACACTGGGAAAGAAGTGCAGTCCTGTGTTCAAGGACTGGAATGTGTTTGCTGGTCTTCCATGAACTTTTCTGTGACCTTAAACAACTCAGTCTTCTTAGATGAGGAAAAATCCCCAATCTCAAAGAAGCTGCCATTCACATATAAGAGGAGTTAGCATCCTATGATGCTTTAGAAATGTAAATGAATTATGCTTTCATGTTTATTCTTAGGAAACCCCAAATTGTGCAATACAATTACAAAGTATGAAAGATAAACAGTGGTGAAGTTAGGATTTGACAAAGTCTGACATCAATCTTTATTTAGAATATATGCTGTTCAAGAGGAGAGGGAGTTTTGGCAGGTCTTGGGACCTAGCATAGTGGAGACCTAATTGCAGATCAGGACTACTCAGCAATGCCTCAGTAAAATCTGAAAGTATAGCTTGCAATTCAGCCAGATAGTATGATACCAATTAAGAAGAATATAAACAAAATTAGAGAAATGAGGGGGCCAAAGTAGGAAAATTAATCATATCCAGAGATACTGTGGTGATCTGGTAACATTGAAGCATTCTTGATTCATAGTTTTCAGACCTGATTTTTTTGTTTTAATGGAGAGAAAGAGAAAGAGGAGTATTTAATGAAAGATTCAGAGAGGAAGCAGGGAGACAGAGCTGGAGGAAGACAGAAGCTATTGGGTTAGAATTAGAATGCTGCATTTGTGCATTATAGTAGGATGTGCCCAGAAAGCACTAAATGTGACAAAAAGTACAGTCTTCATTTTCTTTGTTAAGATCAAGCATGTTGTTCACAAGAGAAGGTACCTTATGGAGTTCTTTTTGTTTAAGAATACAGTGTGATAAATTAAATACCCCTAAATCACAGTGTCAGTCTTATTTTAATATACCCAGTGATGACAAGGTTTGCTTTTATCCAGTCCAAGATTTCATGTGATTTACTAAAAGACCTTGAATGTAGCCGTAGTACTTACCAAGATTTTATTTTCCTTGGAAATAATGATGGTCAGCCAAAACAACATGTATTACTGTTGGATATGCTGATTGGATAGGAATAGACTATAGTCATCATGTCTTTACCTCAGTAAGAATTGAAGACAAATACTAATTTTATTTATTTGCTTGTTTGTTTGTTTTACTGGATGTAAAGTAATGAAATATTTAAGTGGTATGTTTGTTCAAAACAACAATAAGCAAGTTCTCTTCTAAACCAAACAATTCAGTTGAAAGCAGTATAGCTCTTCAGTAATAGTGGATCCATACCTTTTCTGTGTCAAAAGATATTGGTAGTTTGTAATTTCTCTTCAGTCTAGTTTTGCTACACTCATCTGTTTCCATTGTTTCCATTCTCCCTTCTTTGTGGTGTAGAGAGTTTCTTCACCAAGTGCAGTAGCTTTTCATCAGTACTTACCAGGGAGATCGAAGAAGAACTCTGAGGCACAAGTTTTGCTATCAGATCTGATGGAGCTGTCTGTTGCATTGTTTGTCCAATAGTTCCTGTTCTAAATGATTACTTTTGTCTAACTATGCTACTTGGAACTGAAAACTTCCATGTCAGTTGTCATCCTGGAGCAGCTCTTCCAAAGAGCAGGGAAGCTATGTATTGCTTTGCTTACGTTTTAAAAGTTAATATATTTTTTTTTCTTTGAATAACTTTTTTTTCCCCTGCTGTATTTCCTATTGTTGTAAAAAAAAAAAAAAAAAATAAAAAATTGAGGCAGGAGAGGAGGAAGATTTACATGATGGATAACTGTTTTTAAATTGTTCTCTGTCTAATTTGCTTTTGGGAGTTTAGTATCGCTAGCATTTGCTAACAGCTGCTCAGGGCTATCTCTGCATTTAGTTCTGGAAGTTGGATGGCTACGTATTAGACCAAGCTGATACATCTGAAACAGGAATACGGACTTTCCCCTGTCTGTGTCATCAATGCCTTGACAGTTTACTGGCTGCAGGTGATTTCTGTGTAAAGGAAACAGAAAACAAACGTGGGAAGATGTAGAGAGAGGATTGAAGAAAGTTGAAAAGGAAGAACATTGAAATTGGGCCAAGCTATTGTTCAGTGGAAATGGAGGAAAGTAGGACAATGTGGACAAGAAAATTGGGACTATCAGCTTGGAAAGAACTGTTAGTATTTGGGGAAAGATAGACCAGAAATGTTAACTTTGACAGGGAGCTATTTTGAGCCTTGCAGGACTGGCAGACTGAGATATGTGGCAAAGGACATGACAATCTGTTCTTAGTTTGTCAGCTCAGGTGGCAGAGATCTGCATGATGGGTTTAAATGCTGCAGCCTGGGTAGGGACTGTGTGAGTGTCAATACAGTGCTATCTGATGGAACTTCTGGTTTATTAGTCTTTGGGAAAATAAACTAGAATACTGTATATAAAATACTATAGCAAACATTGCTGTGAATACATTGCCAAACACTCTCAGGTAGGAAATGCCAAATTTCAGTTTGTCTTGGTATCCTCAGTAAAGACCATATCTACGGTGATATAATGCTAAATTACATAAAAAATATTTTTATGTATAGTATTTTAATGTTTTTAATACCTAACTACAGTATTTTCATCATCAAACACCTGTCTTTCCACTCCATGATTATATATCCAAGACTGACCTTCAATTATAAATATGAAGCATGAAGTTCATTCCAGCTTCTAACACATCTTGGCTGATTGTGGCACATCAAATGTATCTGCCATGAACTTCCTGCTCTTGGCCCATAATTGTCCCTGTGACTCCTTATCTCCAAGACTGTTTTTTCTTAATTCTTACTATTGTTTTTGTGTCATTCCATGCAAACTTAAAAATTGACCTAGACCATTTAAAGTTCTTTACAATGTGTAGATTTTCTGAAGAAGCATGTCTTCTTTTCACACTCCTTTTGTGAATATCTTTCTTTTGTTTTTGGTGCTAAAAGTAGACGTCTCATCTGAGGAGTGAAAATATAAAACTGACCTCTTCATGTTGAACACATCTGCTTTGTGTGTGCTCACAATCATCTGTTGATTTAATTTGAAAATAAATATTCACAGCTTCATATCTTTCTTGATGGTTTTGACTCTGTTTCATGAGGTAGAAAAGTATGAACTCAGTTGAGCTCCATGGAGTATTTTTTTTCATAAGATCACAGAATTACTGAGGCTGGAAAAGACTTTGCATCAAGTCCAGCCTATGACCCAATACTGCCACATCGGCTAGACCATGGCACTAAGTGCCACATCCAGCCTTTCTTTAAATACATCCAGGGATGTTGACTCCACCACCTCCCTGGGCAGTCCATTCCAATGTCTGATCACCGTCTCTGTCAGGAAGTGCTCCCTGATATCCAACCAAAACCATCCCTGGTGCAGCTTCAGGCCATGCCCTCTCCTCCTGTCACTAGTTGCCTGGGAGAAGAGCCTGACCCCCACCTGACTACAACCTCCCT
>WTSP01009311.1:95076-132455 GCA_025331215.1 Actenoides lindsayi | reverse complement strand
CTTCAGGCCATGCCCTCTCCTCCTGTCACTAGTTGCCTGGGAGAAGAGCCTGACCCCCACCTGACTACAACCTCCCTCCAGGTAGTTGTAAAGAGTGACAAGGTCCCCCCTGAGTCTCCTCGTCTCCAAGCTAAACAACCCCAGCTCCCGCAGCCTCTCCTCATAAGACTTTCCTTCACCAGCCTCTTTGCTCTCCTCTGGACCTGCTCTGGTCATACATTCTTTGTAGGAATAGTTGTCTTATTGTATGACAGCACTTGCTTGTTAGGGCCAGTCTGAAAAAGGTCATTAACTAGAAAACAGTGGAATTAACCTAGCCTGGTTGACTTTGCAGTGGAGCATATTTGGTATATAAAGAAATTTTAAAGACTGCAGTCTTTAAACTCTTATGTGCCCAGAGTGAGTGTCCTTCAGCTCGGATGTAAGAAGACTGACGTGTGGCACCTGTGGAAGGAGGATGGAAGTGGGAGAGGAATGGGGATGACGAAACAGCAGGCAAGAGGTTAGCCCATGGGAGCACTGGAAAGCTAGTTTGCAGTTTTCATGGTGGCTGTCTTCAATGTGCCAGTTTTGTGAGACCTGACCTTTCTTCCCCTTCACCTTCTGCAGCTCCTTGTCACAGAAACCCTGCGTTAGTGGGTTAGCATGCTCAGGATATTACTGTTCTGATGTATTAGACCAGCTCTGATTTTAACAGTATCATGGGGTACGCAGTATGTTTTCTGTGTAGGTGATCTCAACAAAATTACCTCTGAACTGGTGTTTGGAGCTGCCTTAATGTTGTCTGAGAATGGGCTGCTGTGACATAGCCTGTGAGTTATGTTCAGACTAAATGGACTTGGGGACAGGAAGCATGAAGTCAGTGATTCTTGAGGTTCATCCTGGTCTGGCCAGGAGGAACTTTGCATTGCTTGGTGAATCCGGAGATTGGAGACAGGATGAGTGGGCAGAGGCGGAGGAAGTGTAACAGTCACTCTGACATCTTGAATTGCTTTCGTACCACGTCCTGTGCAAACTTGAGTATGTGGCAGCAGTCTTCAGTAAATAGGATCTGGCTGTAGGATTTAAGTAAAAAACATTTTTAACTGCACCATACAAATACAAGAACATGTTATTGAAAGTATAAAACAGTGCTATATTTTCACAAATGTGTTCAGCTTTAGATTTTGGAAGAAGAATGGATGTTCTCTGCTGCCAGCTTTTTCTTCTGTTTGTTTCTTCCATAAATCTGAAATGATAGTGGGGACTTTGTGCAGCCAAGCACTGCTGGTGAATGGATGTTGGAAAAAAGAATGAGAAGCCACAGTGGTATGGAAGAAATCATGTGGTTACAGCTATCTGTTTCAAAAATAAACATCCTTTTTACCACTTCCCCACAAAAATGCTTTTGTATCTGGAAAAAATAGAGAGCTAAGGCGGATAGAATACTGAAAGGAGTTAACATCTATACACAAAAGACATTGCCTCATGTAAATACAGCATTTAACAAACCATTTCACCTGAGAGGAAAATTCTGTTATTACAGATGAATTTGGGAATTAAAACAAGTCTATGGAAGGGAATATAACAATATGGTTGAAAATGAAATTTAATTTAAATTTCTTACAGTACTCTGTACTGATTAAAAATTATTGACAATAATGCATGGAAAGGAGAAGGAAAAAGAATACATAAACTTACTGAAACAAAATTATAAACAGTGTATGGCTGAGCTGTGGACTTCTCATTATGAAATATTTTCTAGGTTTTTATATATGTGCAATTTTTTTTTTTTTTTAATGCAATATCTTGTATGACATCCACAGTCATCCTTGCCTTAATCTGTCTTTTTTATTTCTATTTTTCCAATTGAGTTTCGAGAATAGAGTTGCAAAGAGACATTTTCAAAATCCCAAGCTAGGGCATGGAAAGCATGTTATTTAATCTTACCATATGAAAGACATTCAGAAGACAAAAGTGTGTATTTAAAAATGTGTATTGCTGTAGCTGTTGCTACCTTCTGATTCAACAAGGACATGAGTTTTTCTCTCCAAGTGGAGCATTTTTTCCAATAACATAACATTCTGAATGAATGTTTGATGTAAGACGGAGCAGGAATCATTAATATTCACTCAGAACAAAAGATCTTTACTAATGTCAATGCTCACTCCATTTTTCTCTTTATTCCAAACACCATTTTATCATTCTGAACATTCATTGCACTGGACTGCCCAGGGTAAATGCAGAAGAAATTCTTCATGATTGTATGTTTTGAACAAACACTTTTAAAGTATTTAAAAACACAATGCTTTTTTTTTTTTTTAAATTTATTAAACGAAAAATTAGGATACCTAGATGTCCTGAAAAGAGGTGATGGGAAACTGAAAGAAGTTGTAGGGAAACACTGGGCTGTTCAATTAGAACCAAGATAAACACTCTCTTTGGTTCTTCAGATGAGTGACATAGAAGAAGAGATTTCTGCATCTTTATGAATCTTAAATGCTGGCAGACAGTATTTGGCATAGTTTGACTCAAAATCCATATATTCTTTTTCATAATGAAGAAAGATGTGAAAAACTTTAGTCTCTTTCTGTTTAGACAAATAATGCATATTTCAGTATATAACAGGTGACAGAAGAACATTATTCCATTCCAAATTATTTTTTCCCATGGATGGAGAATATATAAATAGACATTTTCCATACCAATGAGGACATTTACTGGTTTTGGCAGGGTATAAGCTGCAATTCAGAGTGCAATAAGCTAAATCATACTGTGGATAACCCAGCTTCTTTTCCTCACAGTAAAAGAAGGAAACCTAGGTTTTTGCTGTAAATTGAGATTTACTTAATGATCTCATCTTCTATTTATACCTAATAATTTTAAAGTTTAGTGAACTTTAGCCTTTATTTCCAAGCTCTGCCCAGCTCCAAAAAAAAAGAAAACAACTCTTTTTTTTTTTTTTTTTTTTTTTTCCCCTTGGTTCTGGAATACCTATATTGATTACATCAGTAATCGAGACATACCAGCTACTATATCTCTCTTTACAGCTTGCCTGAGATGCCATCTTACGGGGCTCTGAAAATAAGATTTATCTTGATAGTAACTTCAGCAGTTTCTTGTTTCAGTGCCTTAGATAAAACAGGTTTCTGTAGTCTTGTGTTCTTCCAGTTATTGTGAACTGAGTGTGAGTTGTTTCAAAGCTCACTTGAAGTTAACCTGTTAATAATGAGAATTGTTTTTCATAGATAAGATTATTTGGTAATGAATTATAGAGAGCAGTTATCTCCAATTGAGGGTAGTCTATAAAAGAATACAGGTAATGTTAAATGAAATACTGAATTTGTGCTAAAATTTAATACTAACACTACCTTTGCATTGTACAAATAAATATTCACACTTCTGACTAAAATGTAGACATTGAAACACAGAAAACAACTAGGTTATTATTTCTTCAAACATAATAATGCAGATGCATAGGTATTTTACATTGCTTGACAATAGTTATATAGTGAGCACTGAGCGCCTGTAATATTTTTTACTGTTTATGAATTCTGCTAGTTTCATACATGAGAATTGTATATGGTAGAGAATTTCACATATATTTGGTCTTAAACATAATTCTGATTTGGCAGAACTGGGCCCTTAGGGATTACTTGTGTGGTCCTTATTGATGGAAAGGTAATGGCCATGTATTATGGGATGAAAACAGCTGTTGATGGGTTTTGTTTTCGTATTTTATTTTTTTGTTTTAGAACATAGAGCATGTTTACTTTTAAACAATCCTCCTTTTGTGACTAGAATACAAAGGATGAGTAGTGGATTAAAGGACATAATTAACTTGAGTCTTCAGCAGAATGAATTATAATTTGTAGTGGACAGAAAATCTATGAGGAATGTTCATATTCTTGCACTGTCTGAAAGACATTTTACACTAGAAGAAACAAATCACAACAGAAATGATATGCTTTTCCTATGAAAGGAAAGCAGCAAAGACTGACAGATTTGAATAGGAAGTGGAGGCAAACCAAATTTTACGTAATTAAACTTGATTTTTATTAACTTGGACAAATTGCAAATTCATCTAGATCTCTGCATATGAATAAAATTCACTTATCTGCTTACATAACATACCTGTACATCTATTAAGTCATAAATGTGATAAAGTTATCATTATGACATTTTTACAGTTAAAATGCAGTAGAAGCAGGCTTCAAAGAAAAATCTAATTGTAGTTTATGAAGTCAAATCTTAATATTTTGTTTGACTCAAGATGAGGCAGAGTACATATTCAGGGTTATTAAACCTGAGTGCAAACTTAAAATGCTTAGTCATTTTCTCTGGTTTACTCTTCTTTTTTTTTTTTTTTTTTTTTTTTTTTTGGTCTTATGTTTGAAAAGATTTTTTAAAAGATTTTATGAGATTCAGGAGTTCTGTCCTTGAAGTCACCCTGTGCTTCCTAAAATTTAAGTCTCAGAAATTGGAATGTCACTTCTGTAGACCTGGGCTTGATAAAGCAGTAATTGTTTATTCTCCATTGTTAACAGTTTAATGTAGGGTGGTTTATGTTGTCTCTTGTGAAAGCGATTAAGAGCTATATAAAACTTTCATTTGGCAAGTAATTGCTTTTATTTCTAGAATTTTTATTTAACACAGTTCATGAACACTTAACTTATACTTTTTATATGTTACTCTGAGAATTTGACCTTAAATGCTGCTAGTCTGATAAATGATATCTCCATCTGCCTCTACATCATTATGAAGTTATCCAGATACTATTCAGAAAAGCTACTGGGGCTGGTCCATTAGTCCATCATTGTAAAAGTTTTGATAATAAAAAGATTCCACTGGCAGTTATGTTGTAAATTAAAGTCTGGTAATCTGTCTGCTTGAATTAAGAAGCAGAAGATCATACATCCACAAAAGATTTGGATGCTGAGGTGTGATGTGCACAGAAGTTCATTCTCAAAACTGTCTCACCATGTGTTTAAGCAGAGAACAGAGTCTGCAGATCTGTTACAGCATCATGCAGGTATTCAGCATCCTCCCTCCAAATGGTCCTTTGTCTGTCGATCGCTTGCAGCCCATCAGAGCCCCCTGTCCAAAGTCTTTAGATCAAATTTGGAGGCTGCCTGCCAGACACTTTGTAACTGCAGTGCACATGTTGCAAACATGCTTTCTCAAGAAACAGAGTTGGATGTTTAGGAAGAGAAAGTCTTATGATCATTTTCGTGTTAGTTGAGATGTGATGGCATTCCTCTAGGAAGTGACAGATGTTGCTCCCAGCCCAACAGGTATTTGACCCCAGAGTTGAGTGGCCTTATCCTGATTGTGATGGGGCTCCTAATGTTTGCTGAAGTTGCACCATGGCGTAGACATGAACAAAAGTTTCACAGTCCAGAGAAGGGTCTTCGGAGGGAGCAGGGCTCTCTGACTGAATCCTGTGGTTATCATGCAGTAGGTACAGGGTGGCTGGGTTCCGGCTGCCACTCCAAAAGCTGCTTGTGTGTTTAATGATGGTGAAAAAATAAGGTTACACTCCTTATTAGCCTTACAGTCAACATGAAATTAACATCACTTGTGCTCTGATATATTTTACCTCAGTTTGATTTTTTACTTGTAGAAAGTTCTAATATCTTAAAACCCCCCTGTGGGTAGTTTTACTGCAGTACTGTGCTAATACTGGGTGTTAATATCCTAGGATTTAAATATAAGCTTGGGGAAGCTGAGTCTGATATATTTTGAATGTCTACACAGAGCATATTATAGCTGCATCTTCATCTTGCAAAGAGACGGTTTAAAATTGTTAAAAGGAAGTGAAATGTGTAGTTACTTCTGGGGCTGTAGAATAGCATCCGTATATGTAAGATTAGGTGCTTCCCACCCCCAGGGTCTGCAGTTTTGTATTGCAGATTATCGTTATTGAGTGCACTTTCCTGATGAGACTGAGAAATTTCTTTAGCTGTAGTGTAAAGCTGCCAAAATACATTTACCACAGACCTGAAGGCAAATATAATTCTTCCAGAGGCAGCCTCAGGCTTTGGAGGGTTTTTTTTGCTGAAAGGCAGGCTCAGACGTTCCATGACATCATCAGAGAGATAAAAAGACAAAAAGCTCTTCAAAGCTAGGCCTTAGGCTCTAACGTAAATTAATTCTCTGGTGATGGTTTATGTATGTAAAAAATGAATAAATATTTACAAAAATGCAGTTGAAATAAAACCTTAATCAACTAGACTTGAAGGTAACTTTTTAAACACCTATTCTTTTGAATTCAACATAAAAACATCTTAATATAACTTTAATTTAGATTTCAGAAGGCAAGGAAGGAATATGGTATTTTCTCTTTCTATAGTCCAATATTCAGAGAGGTTATTTTGCTTATTTCTTGCCAAATAGTTACTATCTTTAACTCAGTAGGCATTGAAATTAATTTGAATAACAAGTACCTACACTGTAATTTTAACTCTATGCTGCACAGAAACCCCATTGCTTACTAATTTTAAGTTAGTATAAGATCCTAAATGGAAGACTGCTCTGTGCTATTCTGTTCTCACAATTTTTTCTTCCTTTTTAAGCTATATTAACAGTAAAATTTGTTTAACAGATAGTAAAATGTTCTAGGAAAAAAACCCTGTCTTCACTGCTAGTAGAGTATATATTATAAGACTTAGGTTATGCTGGATATGACTTATCAAAAATATCATTGGAAAAGAGACAGGAAAAATCCTGCTGAGAATCTCTATGATATCAAGATTAAAACTGTAGGTCTAGGAGTTAAGAAATCTTGGTTCATCACAGGCTTCCTTTCTTACTGTGGAGATGCTGCTTTACTTGATGGCTTCTTGTTCTCCAACTTGTAAAACAGAACCATAGCTATATAGCAAGGAGAAACTCTGTAGAGTTGTTATTTATTATGGTCTGAATTCTCTTTACAAAATTCCAGATGTTTGAAGGAGACTTAAGACAGCTTGTTCTCTGAATCAAGTCTGCTGCACTTCCCAAACCTCTGGTTATACTGTGATCATCAAGTAAGTCAGCAGTATGATCTGGAGCAGGTTTTTCGGTTGGGCTAAGTTAGACCTACCTGGTCTTACTTAAGCTTGACTCCAGCCTAGTCCTCAAATACCTGAGGACAGGGTGAGGACTGGACTCGCTCTGTGTGAGTATCCTCTATCAAAGACTCCAGCCCTGTATTTATAAAAGTCTTCAAAATCTTATCCACAAGAAGCTGTTTAAGTAGATATTGTTCTTTAATGTTGCTAACAGCAACTATTGATCATGCCAAAGGTGGTATTTCTAGATAATTTGTAGTGTACAGAACGTTGCTATATTATTTCTTTTCCCTTCCTCCTCTCAGAAGGTACTTACTGCATTATTTCATGTGGTGCAAGCATTAACCTTCCTTGATTTGAAGAACTGTGATTAAGTGTGCTTTTAATGTGGTAATTTAGATGTACTGTGTTGTATGAAGAGCACTGTAGGGCTAAATTTTTATTATTAATTTATAGGAACTATTTTTTCCTATAGTAATATTTGAGAACTGAGATTTTAATAAGTATTATGATGATGCTTTATAGATTGAGTAGCATGCTCACATAGAAGTACCGGTATCGAAATAACTGCAAGTTTAACTGCCCCTGATGTCACTGGAATTGCTTGTTCTCTTGGGTAACCAGGTCTGACTAAAGTGGCTGGAGCAAGAAATACGAGGTTTGTATCCACTGCTGTTTTGAGAAAATAATTCAGACTAGAAGTAAGATGATGATCTAGTGTCAAAGCAAATTATGTAACTGATAAAGCAGAACAGCCTTATCATCATTTTTTGGTGAATGATGGAGCAAAATGAAGCCAGTTTAAACATAAAACATTCTTCTGCTAAAATCTGCACCGTTTCTTTGGGAAATGCTAGACCAACACTTATTTGATCTATGCAAAAGAGATTTCCATGGGGAAAAAAAATTGCAACTAAGCTATAGACAATAATTGAAGTAAAAGATAAAGCTTTATGTAACTTGATTTAAAAGACTAAAATAATGAGATTATGAGTCATTTTAATCTGCTTCAGATATTCAATTAAATAATTTAAAAATATGATGCTCATTTCTCTGAATATAAAAATATGTTACTAAATGCAAGTCAACATGTCTAAATTAGGTGCTTGCCACTTCATCAATGATATAAGCAGAAATGTATTTGTCAGTAGATGATGGAAGGAGATGTTTTCATCATCTTGTCACTGTTGTCATGGAAACTTGTGTGTATCACTGTTAAACAGAGTGTATGTAAGGATCTAACATTTCTGTGACTATTGTATTTTTAGGGCATTTTCTTCAATGTAGTCAATGCTTAAGAACTTCTAAGTTGCTCTCCTGAATTACAACCATGAACTCAATTACAGGATTAGGCTGTCCAGAGAGCCCTTAATACAGGGTTCTTTACTATAAGATTCTTTTCAGTACAGGGTTATGAACAGTTATATTTCCAAATCCATTGTAATCTATTATAAGCACTTCAAAATAACATTTACTCTATTCAAGCAGAATATTTTGCCACAGCAGCTTTTTGGAAAGAATGAGCTATCCATCAGTCATTATAAACTCTGTCTTGAAAATTAGGATATATTCTGAAAGTGCATTTTATATAGTAAGTGCTTTGTCTTTGAGTACACTGCTAAATTCATAGTGCAGCTCTTGTGTGAAGTTTTCTTAACCTGTCATACACAGAATGGTACACTGAGAGGGAAGCTTGACTATGAAAAATCCATATTTAAACCCTCCTGGACACAAAGTATATTTAACACATTTTCTTGTTTAGATCTTATGATGGGCAAAGTAGAAAAATAAGATAAACTAGTTCCTCCAAATGAGAATTAAGAATCAGTAATTTTGAGCACGATCAGGGTGTTGCATGTTTTACATAAATATGGTTTTATTTTTTGTCCTTTTTGAGTCTTCAGATATTTCAAAATACACCTTCACCAATTATTTATGACTTGAAATTCTTGTTTTGATCATAAAATGAAGTTACTTGAATAAATTTTTCACCACTGCACAAGTGACTTCTGTTACTTTGAATGTGTTCATTAAATTTCTTTTTTTTCTCCTGGCCTGTTTAGTTTAATCTTTTCTGCTTTAGGGATTTTTTGGAAGACTATTCTGAAATTTAAAAGCTGTGATTTTAAATAGCTGTCAATGAAGAACTGAGCTTTTGTTTTAGTGTTAGCTATCTGTAGCAATTTGATGCAAATTCAATTTAGTTGAGAATCATAGTAACATGAAATGTTTCAGAACAGTAAAGTTATAAAGGTGTTTTTAAAGGTATGTGTTACTTATGGTATTGTTCCCTCCAGAGAGAGTATGACTGAAGTTACAGTATTAGGTCTGTCAAAACTCAAGAAGTGCAAAAGTATTGAGAAGAAAAAACTCAATTAAATACAAGTACAATAAACCATTGTGGTTTTAGTTTCTAGAAAAATGCATTAATGAAGTAGGTGAGTGTTACAGGCTGATGGATGCATTTAAAACTGAAATAAAATCAATAGTAAAGGCCCAGTTTTCTCTTCCTGCTCTGGGAGATTCTGTCAGTTCAGGCAGTTAAATTTGAAGTAATGCTACAAGAAAAATTCTGGGTAAGTACACATACCCAGTCTGTATGGCTAAGAAAATGCATACAAGAGTCTGTATATGTATTTCAGATTACAGTAGGATGTATATGAATATATAGTCACTGAGAGGAGAAAGGGAATGTCTTCAGCTTTTTAGGATTTACTGAGGCAAAACGAAACTTATTACTGACTTCATACCTTTTACCTATGATCATTGATAATTTTAGCCATTTTAATTTATATTATTTATATTATATTTATATATTTAGCAATTTTAATTTATAGCACAGTAAAATTTCCAAATTCTTCTTATATATAGTTGTGGTTCTTTCTTCCATAGGATTTAGGTTTTGATAAAATGAAAATTCTGTGAATGGAAAACCTTAATCTATTATGTAACCTTTTCTTCATTTGAGGACTTCTAAGAGAAAAGCTGTAACTTCTCTGTTGAATGCCTCTTCTGCTGAATACAATTTTTCTTCTATGGATACCTCACACAGTAGCCAAGGCAGCTGATAATTTCATTTTCTAGCTATCTTTTGTAGAACAGCCTCATGAAATCTGAGCCACAAGTTGCAGGGCAGAGGGCTAGCTTGTGAGTGTGCTGCTCTCCACCAGCTACAGGGGACTTGTGTGCAGGTTGCTCAGCTGCTTGCATACAGGAATCAGGGCTCCAGTTTTGTTGGTGCTAGGAGTAAATGTCTCAACTATTCATTGTTGCAATGGCACTAATAAGGGGTGGGGAGTTCTGAAGAGCCTTAGCTGCTGTGCCTCAGAGCTGTTATCTCTGGTGAATTCCCATACCTAGTTGGACACTTGAGTTAAGGGGAGAGGGGTTTTACGACACTTGGCAAGAAAGGCAAATGCCACAGCTGTGTCAGAAAGAGTAGATTAAACAGTTGCAATTCAGCCAAAAGTGGCTGATTCTGGTCTTGGCTCCTCATACATCAACCTGTGAAGAGCTATAGAGGAGCGGTACATTTTTCAGACTTCTGGTTAAACTGAAAATATTGATGGGGTGGAAAGACCAGATTTCCCCGTTGCTAAGGATTTAATTTCTTGACAAATTAAAAATCAGAAAGAAAATAGGTGAAACTGCATATTCCATTTAGGAAATACCATCTTGGAGGGTTAAAGACTATTGTGCCAAGGTAGTAGGCAATTATGAATACTGTCAGAAAAATGAAGCTGAGGTTTTGGGTTCTTTTAGAATACATTAGTGTCTGAAAAAGCTTTGTGCAGGTTTATTTCAGTGTGTTGTTGCTGATCACAGCCAAGGTTACATCTGCATGGCACAATCTTGTGCCCTGATGAATACTTCCATTTCTGAATGCGTTAATTTCTCAGGTTAATTAGCTGTGTGGGAAAGAGTTTATTAACTCAGGCAGTGTCATTCTAGCATAGCTACACTGCTTCTGGTAACTGGATTAGATTGGATTATTATTATGTGAGACTAGTTCTACCATACAGACATCGTAAATGTTCTGTCATGAAGATCCAGTTGGGCTAGACAGTGTGTCTGTGAGTATATGTTTGCAAAAAATGTATTAATGTCTTCATTAGGCATTGAAAATTTGTTAGGTTTTCTGGAATTCAGATATTCTAACATCTTATTTGTATTTGTCTTTAAAAATACCATTTCCACTCTCTGCTTCACCAAAATCTTAAATAAAATAATTTTTATTGAACAAAAATCTTACCTTAGAACCATGAGATATTTGCAGGTCTCAAAGTGTTGTTGATAAATGCAGTGTTAATGGTCTGACAGATACAAGCTTTTGGGTAAGCTTTTTCTCTAAATAGAACTATCTCTTGAATTTCTTTTGTTAATTGGTATTTCATGTTCAGGGGAAGTTAAAACTGGCGGGCTGTGATCCCTCACTTTTTCTGTTTGTGATTGTGGTACTGATAGCCTAACTATGAACTTCCTTATGCAGGGCTGCTAGTAACTTCCAGTCTGACAGATGAGTATTTCTAGAAATGTGAAGTAATTGCATCTTAATGCTTACAAATGCCCCGTGTTCTTTTTGAAAAGAGACCACCAGCTGCGTTGTTTTGAATTGATTGTACTTAGTTCAGAGATGTGTGTGTCTGTCCAGTGAGAACAAAAAATAACATTTTCATTTCAGGGATGACTGTGCGTTGATTTTTAACTCCTTTGAAGCAGGATAGTTAAAGCACTAAAAGTTTACCTCTGTTCTTACTGGGTTTTCAGTCCAGAATTGAAAGGAGTATATTTATAATGTGTATATACCTCTCATTTTAATGCTTTGCAGATGTTTTAGCTGAAAGACCTCAGTCCTTAACTTCCAGTCTATGCTCAAGTACCCCATGAGGAACTCTGCATTAGATAGGTTTGAGATGGTGATGTTTCTGGTACCATTTTTAGGACAAGCACAGTTTCTGCTGTTGTGTCGAGTCGTAATGAAGTTCTTTCAGCTCAGTAGTATGTGTGGATATTGCAGATCTCAGAAGGCTTTTGGGGATTATGCCAAAAAAGCCCAGTGGTGTTGTTTGTTCAGTGACAGAACTGAGCGTCACTGCTAAATTGTTATGTGTATCAAAGCCAAAATGAGATGAAGCCTTGTAACTTTCTGGGTCAACATCTCCCAAATGTATTTCTTAAAAGATTGGTAAAGGGACAAGGAGATGGCAAGACTTTGGCCAGATGTGGACACAGCTGTGTGTGATCAAAGCTGCACAAATGTGTGCCTGAACCATTCGCCTGCAGGGTCAACTCATACTCATGGGAACTCGAGCTCCTTTATATACCCCATGTTTATTCCCCTTCTGCCTCCTCAGCAGATACACATTTAGACCAAGTACTTATATAATGTTCTGTGTCAAAAAATAGTACATTGACATGATTGAATGATGGATGTGTTGGGACATTCAGCTGTCTGCTTTCATAGGATAAGCCATATAGTTTGCTTCTAGAAGGCTCGTCTCTATCAAACGTTCATACGCAATGGAGGTTGTGTGTGGCAAATACTGTGCTTCTGTGAACAATCTAAACAACATACAGGTTTTTTGATTCTGTGGTATCTCTTCAATAAAATATCCTCATTTTTAAGGCTAAATTTGAGCTGAGATGTGAAACATCTGTGCAGGGTGGCTGGAAGTAGAAATCTGGATGTATGCCTTACAAAGTTTTGATGAGTTCATATTGGGTACTTCCCTGAAGAACCCAGTTCTCCCTTTTGTGTGCTTATTCAGGTATCTATAGTGCAATAATGAATCCTAATTTTGCCATGCCCTGTATGCATATGAATAGTGTGTATCCACAGCCTAACAGTCCATTACAGTGCTTTCTTAAAATTCTGTACAATTGGATTTTGTTTAATCTGTGCTGTTTCATGCCAGAACCAAATGACTATGGATTGTTCCATTAAATATAGTGGAAAATGCTTCAGAAGTGTCTGTTTGGAGGTTTTGGTTAAAATGCAGGTTTTGCAGGTGAAAAATAGCTTCTAATACCGCATACTTCACAATTGTTTTAGGAATGTAAAACTCAGCCTTTTAACTAGGTCTTTACTCAGATTAGATTCAGTATTTTCAGAGTAGTTTTTAAAAAGGTTTGTGAAAATACACAAACACTTGCAATTCCAAACATGCCTGTGGATCCTAGATTACTTATTGCCTCTTCTGGAAGTAACCTAAGCTTATTCTTGACCTGCAGGCTGCTAATAACATCCCTAGTGCACTTCTAAACCACGCAAATCTTAAATGGTATATGTAATAAATTCTTCCCTGAATTATATCTGGATTTCATTTCCAGGCTTGCTTTATTGCACAGTGAACGTCATCTGACAGTATTCAGTGTTTTGAGGAGGGTGGAAAAAAGGGGATACAATTTTCTTTATCATATAGTCTCTTACTGCATCTGTAACATCGAAGAGTGCCATTTCGAGGAACTGGTGTATGGTTTAGTTGATACTGTGATATTTTTTTCCCGTACATCTTTGCACATAGTATTATAGTTTAATATAATGAGTTACAGCAGCTGTTTTGCGCTCTTTGTATTGTGGAAGCTACATGGAACATAACATATTTGAATGCTCAGTTATGCATGACCCATGTAACGCAAAAATAGGAAAAAGTGAATTCTATCAAAATAGTTAAAGATCATAGAATAGTATAAAGTAGAATAGAATAGAACAGAATATTTCTGTTGGAAGGGACCTACAATGATCATCTAGGCCAACTGCCTGACCACTTCAGAGCTGACCGGAAGGAATCAAGCTAAAGATTATGCAGAAACCATTGTAGGTAGACCACAATTAATATATAAATTCTGGTATGTCCAGCTGCTGAAAAACCACCAGATATAATGTAAGCATGTTAAAAAGCTGAACATCCACTTTTCCCCCAAAACCCAAACAAGTTTGACTTTGTCATTTTGACCATATTTGCTTTCTGGTGCAAAAAGTAGCAAAAGATTTCCACATATTCAGCAGGCTTTGCAGCTACTAATAGCTCTTCTCCACTCTCTTAAATATTTTTCAATGTCTTCACTTAAGAAAAATATTAAATGTGGGAAGGAAAGGGAAATGAACTGTGCTGGAAGAATACAGTATTTACAATATTATCACAGAAATCCCCAAATGAAGATTTGGTGCTGGATTTCTGTCTGGCACTTCTGTAGGTACTCTGTCTCTTTAACATGTGGTCCTTGAAATAATGCATGAGTCTGTTATTTACTATTATATTTGATGTATCCATAACCTTCAAAAATTACCTGTTACTGTGAACACCCGTCTTCTAAGACTAATCCGTTTGTGTCTACAAGGATGAAACATCCTGACCTCCAAAAGCAGTCAGCATAAATTACAGGTAATCCTCACGAATACAAACCAGATTTCTAGGTTGAAGTTTGAACTTCAACAATCCCAATCCAAATCTGAACTTTAGGAGCTCATATTTGAAAATCTTGAAGTTTTCTGTACTATTCATGTATAAGGAATTCTGCCTCTGGATTATTATAGACTGATAGCAGTTTGTGCCTTCGTTCTTAATACTTTTTTCAAATTTTCAGTTAACTAAGTCAAATACTCTATTTTTTTTTTCTTTGAAATGCTTATTTTTCTAAGGTAAAATGTGTTATTAAATAAGCTCTAAGGACATTGTGTTTGGACACAAGGACTTTGAAGAGGTTTTATAAGAAGACACATTCCTTATACCTTTGCCTGATTGCAAAGCTGTGTAGTGGTGAATCACTTTGCTAGATGAAGTTGAAAATCATGATCTCTATAAAATGAGAAGTATACAAGGGGCAGTTTGGAAAGAAAAAAATGTTAAATTGCTACTCCAACTGTTCCTGTAATACCTCCTTGCTTGTTTTGCAGAAGCAAACACTGTGACACTGTATCCATCAGCATAAGGATATCTTTCAGTTTCGTTGCAGCTGGAGCCACTGACTTCATACTGGAAGTACTGGTTTTGACACTACAGACCATGACAGTTTTTAGCAGTGAGCGGACACTCATGTTTGTGTAAATGCATAGACCTCTGTGCTTGTAAGTATACAGACATATTTGTATCTATGTATGCACAGGTTTAACCTTCATTGGTTAATGCAGAGCATTTAAGGAATTTCATATGCTTTATGGAAAAGGAATATTTCCTGAAAAAAATATAATAGCTGTTACATTTACTGAAAAACAAGAATAGCGTGGGTTTTTTCAATCAAGAAGCTGCATTATTGTACCAACAAAATAAAGTTCTGTGGTAACTGGTTTTGGAGTCAAAGATGATGAGTCTTAGAACTGGGCAGTTTTCCCATAACCCTAGAGTCATGTTCCCCCTTTAAGCCTGTTAATTTTACTGAATTACTTATGTTATGAACTAACTGCATCACAGTATTTTAATTGTGTCCATAGTCATTTTAAAAATAGTTCACTGGGATGGGTCATTTAATTATACTTTATCTGTATGAAGGCATTAGCTCTGCTGTGTCTGATAGCTAGCAAGGCCATCTGCAATGCCTTTCAGTTCACTCACACTGAATTGGTCAGATAAAGACTGTCAAGTGCTGCCTAAATAAGGAAGGAGCCTTGGTAGAGTTAAGTGCGGTGGAAGGCACAAATGAAGCATTGATTCCAGGCATGCTGTAGGGTCTGAGCTGTTTCCTGCAGAGCTGAACCTTTTTAGATTTTTCATTGTTATTCTCTGCAAAGTATTAAAATGCGAGTATCTGTCATTCAGGATCTCAGGGAAGATGAAAATGAGGATGGAGAAGAAGAAGAACAGGTGAGTTAAACCTCAGTAGCTTTGAAAAGTACTTTTTGCCCTTCTATTGTTACCCTTTTAGGACAATAAACCTGGAATGATAACCTTTCTCTTACAGGTCTTCCTCAAGCCCGTTATTGAGGACAGAAATATGGAACTGGCCCGAAAATGCAGTGAAATTATAAGTGATGTAAGTGATGGTGACTGTTTGCATCCTTGCATTTGCATTTATTTTTTCAAGTGAGTTCATATTTACAGTATATATTTCTTCAGCTATGTGCAGTGCGGCATGTGCCCATCCAATGCTCAAATATAGATATAAAAGCATACAAAATAATAGAAAAGCACAGCCTACTCTGGTACCTTAAATTATCAGCTGCCAAAGGATGAACTTTTCAAAGTACTTGGGACAGTATGAAGCATAGGATCTAGAAAGAATGTTCCAAAAAGTGAGTCTAACACAAAAGGGTATCTTCCAAAAGAACACCTTGGCTAATTTAATTGGGGAAAATGCAGTATTATTTCTAGTTTTAGACTAGTCCTATGAAGTTTTATTGGTTGGAACAGAACTGGGTGCCAGTATACATAGCTGTAAGGAGCGACGATAAAAATAAAATAGATGAATTTTGAGTATTACCTATTGGCCTATGGTGATAGATGCTCAAAACTGCTTAGCATATTATTGCTGACTTATGCTTGTAGGAAGAATCCACTGAAATCCTAGAATATCTTAAAAAATTTTTTAGCTAGCAAATTCTTGACTTAGTTACTATTGATTTTTAAAACTTTTGATCAGATACAGACATCATATAAACATCATGGATTGGATCCAAGACTTTTAAAATTGGAGTAGATCCAATTGCTTCAATGTAACAGCATTAAATTTACCTTGGTGGAAGTTTATTTCTATGTCCCTCTGGGAAAGTGTGTTAGAAGAGTAACTTTGTCCCTTCATGTGAACGGGAATTGAGTGATTTTCTCCTGTGAGGATGGTGGTTGGCAGCAGAGGAGGCATTACTGAGGAGAAAGTGACTCGCTTTAACAAGTGTTCTTCTAAAGAAACTGAAAAATGATGTCTTGCTCATTTTGTGTTGTAAGCTGATGGTTAAATTTGCAAAGTTACTATTCAAGGTCAATGAGTATGTTGATATATGAGAACAGAACATACAGAATCTACACGTAAGGTGTAAGTTGTTAGGGGTTACATATCAGAAAAGGAGATGTAACTCAGAAAAACAGTATCTGGAATGTGTAGGTGTTACGGTGCTGGCTTGAAAATGTGACTTGACAAGGTCAAAATCTCCCCTTTGTCCATACACATAATACTTTAATTTTCACAGAAAGAGTGCTGAAAATGGGATAGATCCTTAAGAGGAGCTACCAAGATGGTTCCCTTGTAGTATCAAGATACTTTAGGAAGTAGTGGAGGTTATTAATATTTTTACTGTTGGTTATCTACATTTTTTTCTTTGGGAAAATAATGGCATATGGTAAAATAAGTGCCTGTCAACTCATGTAAAGGCCAAATGAAAATGAACCTGGAGCACTTATCTGACCCAAAACACATTTAATTGCTTCCATGCAACTTGTTTCTGAATAAAGGCAAAGAATCCATGAAAAATACTGAAGAAATATTTTCTTTAATTGGAAAGGAATTATTACTGTGCTGTGTACACATTAGAAGTAATATTGGCCATGATTGTTAATTAACTTATAAATGGAGTGGCTGTATTTTCTCTGATTTTCTGCAAGGACTTAGGAGCTAAGGTGAGTAATTAGGTCAAGGCAGGTTTCTGAAGACTGTAATGGTTCAGGAATATGGGATTTTACAGAAAACTTGTGATGCATTGAGCCTGCAAGTTTGTTAGATTTTCCTTGAGATATGTAAAGCATAAGGACAAGGTGTTGTCAGTGCTTTCAAAGCAGTTGTAATGTATAATGGTCTAGACCAATTTAATTTCAAAGAAGAGACTCTCTGTTTAAAAATGGCATCCACTTTTGGGGCCCTATACAATGTCTGCTGAAATCAGATTTTTCTTCATTGGCTTGAATAGAATATGCATACGTATAGGGGTGAATTTTGTTTCCCATAACTTTTGCTATAATTAGAATTTCTTATGATCAGTGAAGGACCCTTTGTCCTGGGGAGTAAGTTCCTCACCCTGCACACTTCATTGTGGAGGGCAATAGACTGCAAGGAGTTTTCATTTTTGCCTTTGATTTTTCACTCATTAACCTTCAGAACTTTTTTATGTATCCTTTATTATTTTAGTGTGAGTCTTTGTACAAACTGCTGTTTGTGTGGATGTATTGTTGGTGTACATCTGCACAGTTTATGGGTGCAGTGGTTTTACGGGGCTTGCAGTTTGGCCCTCAGATGACCTTGGAATAGCAGCCTGTGTCCTTGCTGACTACCATACTGGATGATTGCCATTTTCTGCCATTGGAGCTGTCAGCACAGCTCCTCCATCAGAACGCAGCACCAGAAGTGCTCATGACTTGAGATGCCAGAGTTGCATTGCACTTGCCCTGCATTCTTCGCAGGCTGACTGTAATTTGGCAATACAGTTTTAAACAGTGTTAAGATGGCAGCCCATAGTGCATGCGTAACTGTCAGCCTTGAACTGTATGTAGGGGAAGCTGTGAAGTGTTTATGTGCTCTGGTTCTTGAGGAAATCCCCATTTTCATTTGAGGTTGGCAGATGTTTATTCTGTGGCTGTGATACCCCCTGGATTGTTTCTCCCTAAAGCCATTTCATTTAATCTCATTTCATTATGCAATTTTACTCCACAGATGTTTTCAAAACTGTCATGTGTGTTTGATTTATATGAATTACTTTCCTTTCCAGGCCTTTTCTCTTCCATATAAAAATTTAGCCTGTTCATTTGTTTGTATTACTTGTATTTTGCTATCTTTTAATCTCTTCTTTGTTTTGATTGTGTGATGTGATGTTGTGAATACTGTTTTGAGCAGAGGGGACTCGTTATATAAGTAAAATGATCATTGACCAAGCTATCATAATCCTTTCTGGTAGAGGCAGACACTGCCTTCTGAAGATTCTGCTGAATTTTGGTAATATATGATACCAGTGCTTCATTTCCGCTATAGAAAAAAGTAGTGCTACTTGCCATTTAGCTTTCCTTGTACAAAGTCTAACTGTGCTTTAGCATGTCTTTTTGTTCTAAAGCAAGGGCCAAAGAGATGTGGAATCAAGCGCAGAAACAGAGTGCCTTTGGACTCACACCAACAGGGTTGTGACCACCTAATTCAAGGTGGAGATGTTCCTCTGGACTTACAATTACTAAGTCACAGCCTCTAACTCAGGAGGACCTCGAGGTTCAAATTGCTGGAGACTAATAAAATACCATGGGGCAGTAATACTGCCTGCTTGCCCTGTTCTCATGCTTTCCATTAGCTTTCTGTGGCCACAGAGAGAGAATTTTGTATTGGATGGATCTGTGGTCTGACACAGCTCTTAGTCTTACGTGAGATTTTGAATTGAGAAATGTGGGATGGGAAAGGAAATCCTTAGGGGGAAAAAAGTTCCCTTTTGGTCTCACATAAGAGCTTGATAAGAAGGTTGAGACCTTTTTGTGGCTTTTCTACGCTTAAATGGATCTTTGAGTTTTATAACAGATCTTGGCATGATGACTATCAACATGGTTTACGTCACTTATGTTAAGATATTAAGAACAGTTTTTCAAGTATCTTCAGATTAAAGTTATATTAATATGTGCCCCTGAGTACAAAGGAAAGGTGGCTGCTTGGATTAAACTATTACTATTAGAGCCTTTCCTTTAGCCTACAGTCTCCTCCTGTGTCTGCCCTGTATAAAAAGCTGATGAGTGAGGTGACTTCTACTGGTGAGCCACGAAGCTTCAGCCTGTTGGTCTAGTTGGATGCCCTTACTTCATAAAGTTGATCTTGTCATATAACATTCACTAATAAAAAAATGCAATTTGAAGCTTACTGTTTTGGTGGTTGTCTAGGAATTTTAATCCACTTTTACCAGATAGCTCTGCTGCTGGTTGGAGTAGTTTTATGGTGAGTCAGGGAGGAGAAAGGTGTCAGAAGAGAACTATTAAAAATTGGGCCTTTAGTGAGCTATTGGACTTCAGAAGTATATCAAAAGAACAGTGGTGGCTCCAGGACATGATTTGCAAATTTTTCCTGTTGTTTTTTTCACAAGGCTTACCAGGTCTATTCAACCTAAACAGTGTATTAGGGGTAAGTCACTTGCAGGCAAATTTTCCTATTCAATGTTTTAGAAATTTGACTTTATAACCCCAAACTTTGAAGAGGAATATTAGCTTCTCTGCCTATTACTTCCAGCCATTGGCTATGTTCAGTCACAACCAACCTCAGTCTCAAAGACTCTTGCTTATGTCATTTACAATAAATATGCTTTTTAAATGCAGATGTCATGACTTCATTATACTTACCCCATTTCATCTTCCATCCTTCTGATTGCAAGCAATATAGACACTTCTGCAGCAGGGTGGTGTTTGTTGGATCAGTTTGACCACACATTTTGTTACATGTCCTCTATAAATTGCTCATTTGAGCCTGCGTGCATTTTGTGGCCTCTGTGGGTTACTATAATAAATGTGAATAATAAAGGAATAAGGAGGTGGCATTAGTCCTTTACTGCTTTCAGTTATTTTGAAAGCATGACTTCTACAGCAGAACAGCTTTGATTGTTTCTTCAAGTCATGCCGTGCCAGTTCTTGTCCCCCTCCCATTAAGAGATACCTTAGATTTCATGTTTGATTTTTGAATGCATCTATTGCTCTGTAATTAAAATTGATGTAACTGCAGTCAGCTCTCAGATATCTGTGGGTGATTGGTCTAAGTTGTGAGCAGCAAAACTCTCCATCTCCTCCCAGGAGTTCATGCTGGGATTCACATGTCCCTTCTCAGCCATGTCACTGTGAATGAACATAATTCTTCAAATACTCTTTTTTGTATCTGTTCATGTGCACACTTGCAAGTACATGCATGCATGTGTGCAGTAAGTCCCTGCTCATGTTTATCATAAAACTGCCCTTTTTGTGTATTGCTTTATGGTTCCATAGGAGTACGGTGTCACGTACAGGTTACATGAACCTTTGGATTTGTGGGTCTCTGAGTAAAATCGTGACACATAGTAATTTTACACTCACTCACCAAAGAGTTTTTATATAGAATAGACTGTAATCTACAAAGACGTGCAATATGATTCAGTAATGAGATACAATTTCTTTCAGTAGTCCAAATGTGGATGAGCTCAATAGTAATCAAAATTATTTCCTCTGTGAGGATTATTTAGTTATCAGTTTGAGATGCATTTAGCTTTATCTAATCCATGGACCTGTCATTGGAAGTGTTCAAGGCCAGGTTGGATGGGGCTTTAAGCAACCTGATCTAGTGGAAGGTGACCCTGCCTATGGCAGAGGGGTTGGGACTGGATGATCTTTATGGTCCCTTCCAACCCAAAGCATTCTATGATTTTGTGGTGGACAAAAAGTTTGTATCAGAAAGTACAGGAGCTGATTCTGTGTAAGCTGACATCCTTCTCATGAATATTCCAAGTCCCTGTAGAGGAGTCTAGACTAGAACTTGTGATATCCATAAAGGATTCAAAAAAAGAGGAAATTAAGACTGCATATTTCTGTAATGCTCAGATGCAGATCATATTGCTTCTGTCAGTGCTTGTCAGCAAGTCTAGAGTGCATAAGTGCAAGCTGCTGTTGTGCAGAATGTGAAAATGAGGTTAGAGAAATGGTAGCAGATAATAACCATGAACCTTTAATACTAAATAATTCAATTTGCACTGAACTAAATTATTCTATGTTCAAAGAAAGAAATGTCACTAAAAACATTTAAGACTGTTCATGTAAAATGTCTGTCTTTAAAACTTACTGAGTCCCCATTGTAATTCACAATCTCTCTTCAAATAGTTCTTACATGATAAAGGTCCCTACACATTCACCACATCCATAGATTTTACTCTTCTCGCACTCACTAATACGAACAGTAGCTCTGACTTCATCAACAGTGATGTAATTATTATGCCTGCCCTTATTGTTTGCCTTATGTTAAGGAAAAGGTTCATTTATTAAAAGATAAAGTGACTTGTGTTTATTTTATCTTTGTAAATTTTATCTCGGTGTTTTGCTTAAAAAATTGCTTCCTTTAGGCACACACATGATTTAAAAAATGGCTCAATTTAAAATCTGTTTTGTCTTCAAGAAATTCTGGGGTTTTTTTGCATGTCATGACTGTTGGGGTGCTTTGTAGGCAATGATTTTGCAGTGAAATTATTCACGTGACTCTTGGATTCCTAAAGGGGCATTTGATTACGTTACACAGATTCTGTGCTTGCCAGATCCATGTATTAGAAGTGAGTTTAAGAATTTTATCTTTGAGATCAAGGATCACAGAGATCAGTTATTTGATTCCTCTTTCTTTAGAGATACTAGAACATTTACAACGTGGTGAAAATGTGCTGTAGATGTAGAGAAATATCGTATCTTTTTAATCTTTATTAATAAGAGTTCTGTGACTTATGCATAGCCCTGTGTGTGACAACTGTTTCCCTTTATGTCTTAATTTGATACAGCCTGAGGTATTTACAAGCCACACAGTATAGTATCCATAAGTAAAAAAAAAATAAATAATAGAAACTAAATAAAAATAACAGTTGTTTATTTTTCAGCTTTTCTTTTAAGAACAATTCAACTTTTTTCTCCTTTTTGTAGATACACTATAAAGAAGAGTTTAAAAAGTCTAAAGGCAAGTGCATATTTGTACCTGACACACCACAGCTAAAACATGTGAAAAGTCTCAGTGCTTTTACTTCCGAGGTAAGAGTCAAAAGACTGAAGAATTCTGTTTGCTTCTTATCGTTCTAAAAGCTCCCTCAATTGAATATAGTGGTTTTTAGCAGGGGAAGGATGGCTTATTTCAAATAACAATTCTGTTTAAAGCTGAAGTGATTTAGTAATTAGTCCATACTGTATATGTGAGTAATAATAAGAAGAAGTTATGCAACACTTCTATTTTGGGATTCCTAGATATTTTATTAAAGGTTCTGAGGCAGTCCTAGCTATCCTATTTTACAGACAGATAAACTGAGAAATAGGAAAAGGATTTCTTGTTACTTATTCTGTAGTGATGAGGTTTGCAAATTATACCTGTATTTTCCCAGCTGTGGAAAATTCACAGGAGATGATGGAACTTCCTGTGTTATCACCCCTGTCCTCCTTCAGCAAGGGGATCGGGGCAGACATCAGATCAATGCCATCTGCAGGTCTCCTGAACAGTTGCATACATATATACAGTTGCACACATATATAGGCACACCCATGTCAAGAGGTTTTAGGTCTTCGCATACTCACAGGCACACACAGGCACAACTCTAGCAGCAAAGAAAGAATGGCAGCTTCCAAAATTCCAGAGCAGAGTTCACTGTCCCATGCACAAGTTGTCATAGGATCGTGTTCTTGATTATTTTCCACAGCTGACAACAGCAGCAGGAGTTTTATTTGATAGAAAGTTGCTTTTCTTAATGAACTGATGATTCTGAGTGATTCTTTTCTGACACTGTGATCTTTGGAAGACTAGAATTTTTTGGTGTCTCATTTTTTTCTGCTACATATATGATTGTGATAAAGAATGTACCATTATCCCTGTCTGGAACGATGTAATTTATAAACATTCTATATTCTGTTTCTGATATACATCAGCTTGCTGTGTGGCTGCATTCAGTATAAACGCAGCTGATGAATATTTTTGTTTCGTATTTCTGTGAGAGTGGCACATCCTAAGGGGCATAAATATGATGAAATTATGCTTTATAGGAGACAGACTTGCAGTCTACAAAAGCACAAAATATATAGAGTATTCATCGAATCCATCTGTCTGATTCCAAAGAAAGGCTGCTAATTATTAGTCAAAGATTTATAGATACAGATATTTCAAAATTTAAAAGCTGGTATGTTTTATGTTATCACGCTGTTGAGCACTTTGCTTATTGCAGCATTACCTGAAGCCAGTGATGTGATAAATGCTTTATCTTGTAAATTACTGACCTCTAGTGTCCCATAACCTGGTTTTGCAAAACTTGAACACTGAAATTCTTAACAGCATGTTTTCAGCAGTCAAAAAGAGCCCTTTGTTTTGGGAAACAGCAACAAACGTTACCACAAGTTATTGATATATGTAATACATATGGGGAACTAGTCTCTAATGAACAGCTGTATATTGCACAGTGAATTAATGACATTAGACAGTATCATTTAAAATATCTTTGATATTTATGATTACTTTTACAGCAATACTTGACATTATTGTTTTATGAATTTGAAATACTTAGATCTGAAGCTAAAGCCTCTCCGATTTTGACCACTTATTCTGGCCTGTCTCATAAAACCCTTTTGTGAGGAATTGCTAGTACTGAAAACTGGAGAAAGTACAGGATAAATTAAAATGAATTTAAAAATGAGTCTGTAATTTGAAAATACTAAGTAGAACTGATGTAAAACATTCTAACTTCAATGTTCCTGTCCTTTCCAGTTACATTTAATTGATACTACTTATTAATTGATAAGATATTTTTTATTGGCCTCTCATTGCTCCTGTTGTGCAAACCTTGGGAAAGCAGGAAGAAAAAAAGATAATTGTGGGTTTGGAAATTATATTTAAAAGGATAGAAAAATAACTGCCTTGCTTACCTTGTTTTATACTTCCTTGCAAATTATTGAATTTAATTAGGAGATGCTTTGTATTGCTTTTTGAATTAGACACATCTACCTAAAGTATTTTAAAGTTATTATTTAGAAATCTGGTTTTTCTTGAGAGTTTGTGATAGCGTTAGGTTTTTCTGGTTCTAATGGTCTATGCCATTTTTCTGCATATTAATTTTTGCATTTTATGTCACCTTTTTGTCCTCTCTAGGTGAAGTATAAAAGAGCTGCTAAGAAAGACCTTTCCAACTGCCTTTATCAGCAGATGCCAGCCACAATTGACAGTGTATTTGCAAAAGAATTAATGCAACTTCAGAGCAAGGTACAATTTTAGAATCAGAAAAAAAAGATTTTCAGATTAATTGTGTGACAGAATATGAGCAATTTGAACAGATATTTCATTACTTCCTTCATTTATTTAGGAGTATTTATCATCCAGCACTTATCACCATGACTTCTTAACTTCAGGAATTCACTTTTAAAATTTTGACACTCTTACCTGTTATTTTTATGAAATAAAAATTTAAAAACTGCTGGTGCATTCATCAATCCAATGAAATCCGTTTGAAATCCGTAAGTGCAATAAGGTGTTATTGAATTCAGTGACATTGAGCTATGTTTATAGAACAGACAAATGTTGTAAAACAACCATTTCAATTTTGGTGTTGTATTAACTTAATTATGAAATGTTTGATGCTGACGAGAAAGACCTAACAATTTTAATGACTTTCAAAAGTACTTACTGGTAGCTGTAAACATATTTCTAATGGTCTATGTACTACCGTTCACAATGACTTTTATAGAATTAAAAATATGAAATCATGTATATTGAACATGGTGTAAAACATGCAAACAAGCAGTAAAATAGTAAATTGCAGTTCATTTGCCTCCAGGGGCTTAAAATTATAATACCCTTAATGTAGGCAGGTGACCCTTCACATCCGTTGATCTCAGTGGAATTGTGAGTGTTAAGTATGTGTAATATGAATGGAGTTACAGATTTTCACTGTTACTCATGAGAATTACAGCTGATAGATGGTCATGGCTTTTTGTCCACCAAGCATTTCCACTTTTTTCTTGTGTTGCCTTTCTCCTCTCTTAAAGGTGTTTGCTACATATAGTTTAATACAGCCACTCTGTGAACATACATATAGAAATCCGTATTATTGAATGTATCTCAAAATGCATTTTTGTAATGCAGTAATTTAAAAATTTTTTTTCCAAACAAAGGAAAATATTAATAACAAAAGAAAGCACTGAAATCTCAGGACAGCTTGTGGAGAAATGTTTTCATTTAAAACAATGTGTTAATCAAAGCTATATTCAGCAAACATAGTAACGTAAAGTATATTTTCATTTTCATAGTTTGAAATGGAATATATATATACTCAAAGAAGCATAGTAGCTGAAATGACATTAATGTGACATTTAATTGTAAAGTGAGTGATTAGAAGAATTACAGTAGAAATAAAGTGGAATTTAAACTTGTATAACATTCTTAAACCGTTAGTTTGATTTATAAAACATTACTTAACTAGTTTGCCACAGATTTACTCCTGGATTCATTCCAAATGAGTATGTTCTACATCAGTTTACGCAAATGAGGTTAATTAACGTCGGTGATGTGGCAGAAAAGATAACTGAAACTAAAAATGAAACCATTAGATTAATCAAAAAACCCCTTTTAACAAAAAGATATTTTAATTTGGTAGTTTTTGAAGTTTTTCTTCAATCATCCAACAGTCATAGAGAAACAAATATGCATATAAGATGAGTTATATTTAAGCAGAAACTTTTCCTGTAAAATTCATACCATCCCCTTAGGAATAGATGCATTATAAATCATAATCTACCATAAAACTTAAAGATATGCTGACACATTTTTCCAACTTGTGGTTACTGTTGCACTGGACCTGAATTTAATGCTACTTTGGGAGAGATCCTAGGGGATTTTCTAGTGGAAAATCTTCTCTACAGTATTGAAATCTAATCCATATTGTGCCTGTCACTGTGGTACCTAAGTAGCTAATACAAGGATTTCAGATTTCAGCTGGGTCAGGATATGGCAGAGGGGATTTCTACTGCATCTATCTAGCTGGGATTGTGAATTTACAGGTCAACACTTCAGCAAGAAGAGACCACGGGTATGCCAGAGGAAGGAGAAGCCATCGTGCCAACACTCCTGCAAAAGGCTGTTACAAGCATGGAACTGCAGCCTGTTTCTCAATTACAATAAATAAGTTGATTTTAAATAGGTGCTGATTTCCTGAGAAGTGGAAAATACGAGCATGTATCCTCCTCCCCATCCACACTAGAACAACTCTATGCTTTTAACTCCCTTTTCGTGCTTCTTGCATTCAAGGCCAAGCTTGAATGCTTTTGTAGCCAGATCAAGCAGGTTCCATTCTCTCTGTGTGATGCCATGTTCCTGGCAGAAACCAAAGCCTCATCTGCCAAGCAGGTGTTTCAGGACTAGGGGATCATGGTATGGAAGAGAGCCATGGACTCTCCCCACTGCTCCCTGATGGCACAGGACTGCCGAGGCTGTTACACCTCTACTGGGTGATCTCCTTTCGCAGGTGTATCCTCAGAAAATGGTTTTTCCCATGGTTCGATGTTTCATCCTAAAATGATGCTGCTGCACCACTGCTGCCCAGAAACTCTGTTTTCGTCTTACCTAGATCTAGCCCAATTTATTAATTTTATACACTATTTCAGATCACAGTCATGATTTAGAAACTTGGAGGCAACTAGAGGAAATATTCTTTTTCTCACAAGAAATTTTTCCTCACTTACAGCTGGCCTTCACTGTCCCCTCCAGTGCAAACAGACAGTCACTTCTGCATGCTTTAACTGATACAGCAATTGTCATTGACTTCAGCAGAGCCAGGACCTAGTTCTTTAGAATTCCACCCATACAGTGTCAGCCCTGACAGGATCTTACCATAATGGAGAGTACACTCTGACAACTGTGATTTTCCTGCTGTGGAGCTTTGTCCCCATATTGGCTGTTCTGATTTATGCTCAATTCCCTCTTCAAGATACACAGGAAAGACTAAAGCAAGACCACCTCTGCTGGTTTTTGCATATAGCCCACATATGCTCTTTTGTGTTTTATGTAGAACTGGCACAAAGACGGAAATAAATACTCATAGTGAAGGAGATCCATCCAAACTTTTGATAAAAATTCATGACACTCTTTATGGGAAAAATAATGTTTCAGGAGAATGAAAATATAATTGGGTGGCTTTTACCAATTTCATTTTTTCTTTATGCAGAAAATTTGTCTGTTGCCTTCTAAATAGCTTTCTTGAGCAACCAGATATTCCTTCCTCTCTGTTTTCTCATAGCTGTCCCCAGGGAAACCTAGAGAGAGCAGAAGTCTCTGTCCTCACTTCTTAAGTTCACCCTCCTTGCCAGCCTACAAAGCTCTCACCAATTTCCCTGTTCTTGTCAATGATAAAATAAAGTTCATGAGAGCAGTCTGAGCACTGAGCCCTTGCTTTGATTTTCCTGAGACGTAATGGATATTTTTTGGAAAAATTGCAATTTTCCTGTGAAAAATATTTCTGAAGAAAAATTTCTGATAATTGTCAGCTTTCTACCAAGTCTTTTTCTTGTCTGAAGACCCATATAAGGAATTCCTCCTTACGCAGAAAAATTTTTTTTTAATGAAGTGTCACAAACAATGATAAAGGTATTTAAAATTGCCTGAGGGGGAAACAGTGTTGGAAAAAAGTGTGCATTTCATCACTTTCTTCATCACTTTATTTCTGCCATAAGAAGAGATTGCACTGTTTTTCTTCTTATCTGAAAAGAATAATCTAAAGCAAACTGAAGGCAGTTTAATTTTCTCCTTTGCACAGGGCAATATCTCAAATAGTAACTATATGTCAATGCTCAACAGTATTTTCTGTTTATTTTTAAAGATGGTGAAGCAAGTGAATCTTAAGCAATATTTTCAACTTCCAAAGAAAGTTTCAGAGTTTTTCTTACTTGTGGGCAGAATCCTTCTTTTACTTTTATGTGTTTGGTTTTTTGGTTTTTTTTATTACTATGATAAAGCTGGTTTTTTTTGTGGTTCGCTGCATCGTTTACTATCGTATTACACATTATAAAACTGTTTTATGTAATTCTTCTTCTTTTAATTATATCAAATCTCATGTTCAAGATTTCCTCTTTTTTTATGGTAGCAGGTATTAGTCTCCTGGACTGCTCTAGTTTTTTTTTTACACAAATACATTAGATAATCTAATTCTCTGTCTAGAGATTAAAATGGCATTTTCTGTGCTCTTAAACATTCTTTGCTGCAAACCCCTACATTGTGGATTTTAAATTCAGATCTCATCTTACAGACTATAAGGGAAAATATAAAAGTTAAAATTTAATACTGTTTAAAGTTTTCCGAAGCAGAGGGTCAGTCAGAGTTAAGTTAAAAGAGCACAAAGCCTTCCTTAATGCAGCTGCGTATTGACACACTGGTGTACAAAAGAGATAAGAAAAATAAAAAATGACTACTTACAAATTAGTTCAATCTGAACCCATACCTACTTAAATAATTGCCTTGTATTTCTTGAGTTAATAAATGGTGCCACTACAGAGTAGAGGTTATGTCAGTGACCTGTAATACTTGATCTCTCTGTAGAGTAGTTTCATATGTAGATTTGATAAAGAAAACTCAGTTTAGCTAAAACTTGAAAATTAACATGAAATGAGAAATAAATGTACACTTGCTAACTTGTAAAATAATGGTTCTACGAATATTGATGAAATAATCCTCATAAAGTTTTTTTTCATCTCTCCTGGAACTGATTTACAGATGTGGGAACAGTTCTACAGTAAACTATCCAAAACTAAACTAGACAGATACTGAACTCCTACTAACTTGTGATTCTTTAAAGGTTACTTAAGTCAGTTATTAAGTATAATGTGAAATGATATGAAGAACACAGCTGCCCAATAGCAAGTCACATATTACTACATTAAGCTAAAGAAACAGTCATCTTTTCTCAAGGTAGTGGTCACTCAATTGTAATTTCTGTTGGTATTCTTGGGAGTTTTTGGTTTGGGATTTTTGGGGGTTTTCTTGGGATTTTCTTGTTGAGTGTTGTGATACTGTTTTTTTGTCTTAGTTACATATCCTATTCACCAACAGAAAAATACACATATTGAACCAACATAGTGGCAATGTAACAAAATACCTGTAAATGAGTAGATTTTAGAAGTAGCTCTTATGGGTCAGCATTTCAGAATGGTATTGAGTGGGGAACATCCTAAAAGTGACAATGTGAAGCAGGATAAGTAGCAAGAGAGTTTTTTTTGGCATATGTTTATATAGTAATTGCACTTTTGCAGGGGATCATTTGTTAGTGATGCTTCAGTCTTGTTAAAGAGCATTTGCCTTGCCAGTTTTAAGATGTAGTCTTAAGATGTAGGGAGGTTTTAGACGTTTTTTTCCCCAGAGGCCCGATCATGTTGGATTTACCCTGTATAAGGAGATGGCACATTTTAAGTTTCCTAATTTGATACTTTCATTCATGTAGTATCAGTTCAAAGCCCCCTCCCCCCACCCCTTCTCCTTTTAAATCTCTCAGCCCATGTATCATTTTGTAATCTGAGATAGTCAGGGCAGATACTAATGTATTGCCTTGGGCACCCTGATCTGTGACTCAAATGCAATCTTGTTGCCTTAAACACAAACAGATACAACGTTTTCTCATATTTCTAGTATCCTATACTAAAAGAGTCCCAGTGATCCTGGTTGAGAGTTCCCATCTCAAAACTTCCACAATATTCTTTTGTTGCTATCAGGAGTTTTAGTTTCAAAACCTTCTCCTCTTGATCAGCTTTCAATCTTATTTAGTATTTGCTTTTTTCTTGGGGATTATTTTAATGCTTGCTCCTGAGAGCTATTAGAAAATGAGTTTTCTTGATGCTTACTGCTTCTTCAGGCATCAAAACCTGGTGAATTTTCTTAATGTAAGCCTAAAAGCTTCTGACAAGGATAAGTGCAAGTTCAGCTTTTCAGGCAGTTTTAGCATGGGAGTGTGTGTATATGTAAGCATATATAACACAGTACAGTGAAAGCTGGATGAATGCTCAACACTGAGCTCAGTTTCTATTATAAGAACAAATTTGTTTATAAACTCACAATTCAATTCCATTTTCCTTTACCATGATGACAATTGAATGTAAATATTATTTTTCTTTGTGAAGCTGGAGGCTAGTCAAAATGTGTATTGTGCTATTTTTTCCACTGTTAGGAAATTACTGGATGTTTGGGCTATGAGTATTTCATGTGAACCTGTTTGTTTGAGGAATGTACAAAATATATATATGTATTTTATTTTTTTCTGAAAACAGGAAAAAAACCAACCCAACCTGGAATAGTTACTTAGTTGATAGATTCCAGTGTGTTTTAAGAAAAAAACAAAACACTTTCTCTTATACTTTTCTCTGGGCTGTCTTCTCACCTTGTTAAGGTTAATTTTGTGTTTCTGTATATGTCTTTTTTCTTCCCCCTCGTCTACTCATATCTGTGTTGGAATAACAGATGCAGAGAAATCTGTCTACTGACTGTGCCTCATATGTCTCTGTTTTGGGTGGAGGCTTCTCTTGTTTCAGGGTTCTGCTTCCATTAAGGAACTTAATTATTGATTACATTTCTTCCTGAATGCAGGCACACTGCAACACTAGATTTAATTCAGCTCATAGTATTATACCTGTTCTGCTGAGGTCACAAAAACGTAATGTTGCTCTTTTCAGGTTCTCTATAAACAAAAACATGATGCTGAGAAAGGAACTTCAGATTATGCACATATGAAGGAGCCTCCAGATATTAAGCATGCCATGGAAGTCAATAAGTACCAGAGCAATGTAAGTACCCCTCCATCAGAAATGAGTTTGCTTGTTTTGGGTAGCTACATCTATTATAGCTAACTGAAATTAATTGAACATGGAATATTTTTGTATTTCATTAGTTGGTATGTTTTTGCATTATTTGCTCTGAAATAATTTGGGACATGATATGCGTATGAAATATACTGTAAGTAATGGTATGTGACTTTTTCCCTTTTATTCTAAACTGCAATGGAAAGTGATATTTTTTTCTTAGTAGTAATTGTTATTAAGTGCTGTCACTTTCAAATAAAATTACAAACACAGGTTCTGTGAATTCATGTGTACCTACATGTACTTTAGAAGTGTATAAAGGTCTTTGTTTACATGAACACCATCATGGTTTCAGCGTCTTACACTGTCAACGCTTGGATAGTTCTTCAAGAGTTCTGTATAGAGGAGGCTGTTTCTGCCCTGTTCTTGCACACTTTTATGCACGTAAATAACTCTGTTACTGTCTCATGAATACATATCAAATAAATTTCAAAGAACAGTTTATGACTTATCTTACAGAATCTGAGCCATAGAATTCAATTTGATGATGGCAGTAATTTGTACAATTGACCAAAGTATTTATTCTAGTAGTTTTACTTAGATAATTTACAAATAATTTATTTAGCAATATTTTAAAGTTGGTTACTCTTTTCTATTTTTTTCTATTTTCTTTTGGAAGCTTCTTGTTAACTTCTTTATGTGCTTTATGTTTTCACAACATAAAAGCTTAATAATTGTATTTAAAGTTTTTATTAGTATCAAATCAGGTTTGATTTCATGGTTAAGATAGCTTATATTAGCTCAATGCCCCATTTCTGGGGGCAGAAATGCTACCAAGATTTGGTATAAACACAACTTTGAAGAAAAATGTATGTTAGGTTTTGATTTTGTGAAAGCTTACTTATGATAAAAGTATGTTTTAAGAAAAGATAGGCTCATTTTAAAGGGTATACAAAACCAGTAAGAACAGCTGACATGTAAATCCCTTTAAAAGTTATTAATTTCCTTTCTTCTTAGGTAACCATGTCAAGTCAGGTAGCTATGTGATTTTATGACTCTTGTTTCTCAGATAAATGAGGTATTTGTTTGCTGCTAAACAAAATGTATAAAATGAAGATTGGATGTTCATTTTGAATTATCTCACATTTGCCCTATCTTCCCTACTGACAGTGTAACAAACACTCCTAGGTTATGTAGGCTGAAAACTAAATGTCAATGTTAGATGTATGTCTGTGTGTGCAGAATCTTGACAGCTGGCCGCTGATTAAAAGGCTACTGGAAAACTTCAGGGAAGCATTATGCTTGAAGAATAACTTTTTCTTCTGCTGGGAAATACCTGCATTGGAACTCCCAGCAGCAATTTGCAACCTGCCTTGATTACAGAATTCCTTCTTCCTGCCAAACTCTGCCCATCTCTGCTTTTGGAAGTATCAGGATGTCAGATTGATGGAGGGTAGGAGCTGGGAATGTGAACTTCTCTCCCCATAATCAAGAGGGGTTTTTTTTACTTAGAAGGAGGAATGATGGTGGACTACTAGGGAAGGAAATAATCTTGGAAAGAGAGATGGGAATCCCTCTCAGAGAAGGTGGTGAGACCAGGAGGAGTATGAGATGAGTTTTTGAATCAAATTCATCATGGTCTGAGGATTAGCATGCTAGTGCAAAACCCGTTCCCCTTCTACAGCTGTACATCGCCTGCAAACAGAATTAAGGAGAGTAGGGTACAGATGTGAGAGTAAATCAAATTCAGTTGTTTCATCTTCTTTCACCCTTAAAGCATGCAAAAAAAAAGGAAGGAAAACATAGCATAGAAGGATGTTTTGGCGAATGAGAATTTTTAACAGCATGTTAAAAATAATGTAAAAATATGACAGAAATTATTTTCAGCCTGAGCAAACTTCAAAAAATTTGAACAAACCCTCCATTTCCAACACAAAACTCTAACCAGTTAGCTTCATCTGTTTAAGAACAGATTCTTTCTGGTTGCTTGTAGGCTGCCGCAGTGCAATGGGGATTCTTTATCACACATAAAAGAGTAAGTTATGTCAGTCCAGTTATTGTTCAGCAGAGTTACACAGCTCCTGTGGGTAATTGTTTGGGCACCATGGTGAATAGCTGCAGTTTTCTTGTTTTGTAAGTATAAGTTTAATTAAGAGCCACGTGAGTTTTCATCTTTGAGACAGAGCATGGAATGGCGAGCATCTCAAATGTGGAGCATTTGTCTTTCCAAACTATTTCAGGCTATTTGTAGAATCACAGTCTTGAAAGTGCAGGGAAAAAGGAGAGAAAGTACTGAGGGAATAGAAGGACAAAGCTCTTTTATCCACCACTCAGTACAGTATACCTATGGGAGCAGAATGCGTGTTTACCTACAATGCTCTGCCAACTCAATTCAACCTTTACTTGCAGGGTTTGCATCTAATAGGATTAGGATATGTTTAAGACTATTTACTCAGCCTTAAAATGAGGCTGACATTTATACTCAACTCTGTGAAATGTGCAATTTCCTCTAAAAATTAAGACTGTACTCAACTTACAATATATTTGTGCTGACATTTTGAAACTGTCATGTGCTGTAGGCCTTCACACCACTTTGAATATCATTAACATGCTCTGTAAGCGTGGGCTGAAGCTACGTGATAGAAAAATACTGTAAAATCTCCTGAACAATGTGATATGTATAAGAAAAATACTTTTCTTCATACTTAGAAGAAAATTGCTCTCAAAAGAACAGTGACTTTGTTAATGATAGGGAATTTACTTGAAAAATAATTTAAATACTACATAATGGTTAAACGAAAGCATGTTTATCCAAACTGGAGTACTTTTCTCTATAAATCCTGTTTGTCTTTTGTGAAGTGAATGTTAATGATGTGACTTGGGCACACAAAAAGGCATTTGGAGAAAAGTGAAGTAGGGACTACCAGCCTACTTGATGGCTGTGCTTGGCTGATATCATTTAGCTCATCTGGAAGTTTCCCAACTCAGGAGAGAAATTAGGTGGTGGCCCTTAGAAAACCATCAGGTCACATAATAGTGGTTCACCCTATGTGTAGCTGAGGATCACATGGATGGAAGAAAATAACTGAACAGTGAAGTGACGTGGCAATTAAGTTTCTAAAGCAAAGACAACTCTTGCTGCATTGTGCCTGGGTGGAAGCACATAGCATTTGATGAAGATACTCAAAGCTGTGGATCATACTTTTGTCTGTTCCACAACCTGGTCCATCACTGGGCATTATGAATATCAAAACAATGTTAAGTATTTATATAGCAACTGATATGTTCTGCTTGGTTAAAATTACTGATTCTTCTCACAGTATTACATTGTATAAAATAAGGAAGTGGTGTTCTGATTTTACAAATGAGAAAGCTGCGATAGATTAATCCGTGGATATTTAAAAGGGAAGTTGGAGCCCTGGCATCTTTCTCTTATGCTTATGTATGAAAAAGTGCTGCTTTTAAAATGTTAGTTGACAGTTGAGCAAACTTTTGATATATATGTATGCTTGTTGCATCACATATGATGTCAGTAGTGGGAATTTATAATTCTGATCATCTAAATTTGAGTATTTAAGAAATCTACATTGTCTTAGGAGTAAGAGTTGGTCTGTTATTTTTCTTTTTTTGTGTGTGTGTGTGTTCAGGATATGGTGCAGTCACAGTACACACACACACAAAAACTATGCATTCTTTCTGACAAGAGATTAGAAAAGACAAATCAGCAGATCTTAAACTTAATGTGCTTCAACACCATCAATAACATACCAAAAATGTTGATGTTTGTTTTGATGCAAATCATGTTAAAGTCAGGTTTCTTCTGGCTCTCTATTCAGCATCTGCATTAGAAAAATCACCTTTCACTGACTAACTTTCTGCTGACAGTGGTTGTCAACAGTAGGTCCCTCTGGACCACTTCCAACTGGTGCTGAAAATGATGTGTTTACTCCTGATGTAATTGGGGCCGATCCATTTTCAAGCCCATTACTTGAAAGGATGGCTGCATCAATCTGTAATGGGCCAGAAATGTGTTTGCCTCTTCTACGTGAACTGGGAAACAGTTTTCAACACTGTCTGAGTGGGGATCAGAAAAGCTGTTGCCAATGATGATTGTCACCAGTTAGTCATTTTCTTAGTGCTGATAGACCCCAAAGTGCATATGAGAGAAAAAAGGGCAGAGACACAGCTGACAGGCCATTAGTTAGTGGACTTGCACTGCTTAGGAAATACTAAGCAGGGATGAACAGTAGGAGACAAATTTTCTTGCAAGTAGGTTTTCCCAGCTCCTTACTGATTTCTGTGTGCGCATCTCAAGAGGACAAAATGTGTTCATAGCTGCTTGTGCATATTTTAGTGATGTATTGCCAATAGCTTGGAAGAGTTTAGCAATTGGAATACAAGAGAAGACAAAAGATTGCAGGAGAGTTCCGAGTTCTTTAAACTTAAGTGTGCTTGGGTCACCGTGTAGCACAAGTCTCTGCTTGCTGATTGATAACCTGAGATGTTTTCCAGCACTGTTAGAAATCTGTTTACTTTGCAGCCAGCATACTGGCACCATCCTGAAAGGTGAAACATCTTCAGGACCCTCAGATGGAGTAAATAGATGAACATGTTTATCTTCAGTGGGCCTTATACCTTTTTGTAAGAGCTGGAGGTTTTGCCTTATTAAAATCAGTCTACTAATTATAAGCAGACCCTGAATATTTTTCATACTCTGTAAAAACTAGTGGCAATTCAGAATATGTAATCACATATGGGATTAAAGAGAAGAAATGGCTTTCATTCAGATTATCATTGTTTTTCTTAAACTTTCAACACTGTGACCACTTTCTATTTATTATTATTTCAAATTGTGGTAGAAACCTACTTTAAATTTAGTTTGTATTTGTAATTTCCTATTTGCAACTTCAAAACTTCCCTTTTTGTCTGTGCTTCTTTATCTCTTGCATTTCCTCAGTGGTCTGCTATAACTCTCCCTTTAGATCTTTCACTGCTGCTCAGTTTCTTGGTTACTTTTTCCTATTCAAAGGCCAGTGTGAGCAGATGTTTTGTAGACCTGTGGTCCTCATAAAAAGAAGCAATTCTTGAGCCTTTGGTGATTTTTTGGGTAGAGCCTGAGTAACCCTTTGAAGTGAAGATTGAATAAGGGCATCATGCAATGCCTGGAGGTTCCAGTTAGGGTTGAATCTCTTGATAAGGGGCTTGGGAGGAAACATGTCCCCTTCAACAACTCGGGATAAAAGATGTCCCCTTCCCTGGGTGTTTCTGCTGTTTTCTTTCTTTTGTTGCTTGACCAGGCTTTATTTTCTGTATTCCCCTCTCGTAGACCTATCCACTTTACATCTTCTCAGTGTGTGCACCAAGCTGGGTTGCTTTTCCCTGTCTACATCTGTTTCCCTGCTCTCTTGGAGTAGCTCTGGTTTTACTGTTCTAACATAGCACTATAAAAAAAAAAATAAAAAATCACTAGATGGAACGGAATAGCAGCTGTGTAATAGAGGCCAGCACACTGTCCCAATGGGAAAGGGTCAGCATCCAGGGATTGAGGTTATTCAGGAAATGGGAAACATATTTTTTCTTTCTTTGGCCTACCTCTGACAAACTACTGTTCTGCTGCATAACATTTTTATTCTCACCGGAGTATGACAAGCTGCAGAATGGAGCAAATATATATTGCAGACATTTGTAAAATGCTAGATGACTTTCCCTCAGACATAAGTAATAGGTATACTGGTTTAGATGCAGGAAGAATAATAATTCACTCAGGGAAAGCTATAGCAATTGGCCTTGCATCTAATATAATTGGAAATGGTGAAATATAAAGGACTGTCACTGTCTTATCCCGCCCACCCCCCACCCCCCCCCCCCCCCCCGCCCCCCCCCCCCACCCCCTCACCCCCTCCCACCCCCCCCCTACCCCCTCACACCTCGCCCTCTCACCCCTCATACG
>WTSP01009311.1:71640-94976 GCA_025331215.1 Actenoides lindsayi | reverse complement strand
TGTCTCTACCCCCCCCCCCCCCCCCTCTTCCCCCCCTGAAATTAACCACAATCCATTATTTCATGTACTATATGATCATGTCATTTGGGAGCAATAAGTGACCACATTTCTTCAACTTTATCACCACTATTCTTGATTCTCTGTTGTTAAATTCACTCCATTCCTAATTTCTATTTTGAGCACATATGCTGGCCTTTAATTTGCAATTTACATGGATGATAGGGTGCTATTCAGAAACCTGTTTCTGCTGCCTTTGTGGTTTTCACCTCACCTCATGTGGTCATTAGAATGAACAGCATATAATTAACT
The DNA here is from genome assembly GCA_025331215.1 of Actenoides lindsayi. Taxonomy (NCBI): domain Eukaryota; kingdom Metazoa; phylum Chordata; class Aves; order Coraciiformes; family Alcedinidae; genus Actenoides; species Actenoides lindsayi. The sequence continues at coordinate 94,667 of WTSP01009311.1, read as the reverse complement.
AAATTCATGTAAAGCCCTGAATTGCAAATGCTTGTCTGTGCATCTAGTTTCTTTAAAAAATACAGCAAATCTAAACCTAGCCAAAAGAAAACTTCCAGTGGTTTAAACAAGCTGTAAGAATCAAGTTTCTGTTTTCTTGGTAGGTGATACTTCGGGCTGTATTCATCCAACTTACTTATTTATTTATTTTATTAGTCATTACACTTGTGTGTTATTCATCGTAGATTAAAAATTATAAGATCTATTGGTGGGCATGCGGCCAACAATGAAGCCTATTTAGCTTGTCTACTTAGCTGAAGCCAGATGGATGCAAAATTACTTTCCTGTTGCCTGTAAAATATTTGCCAAAAAAGTATGGGTTTTTTCTTTTCCCTTTTACAATAATGTTTCTCCAAATTTTATTTCTTGTTGTGTGTTGCAGTTTATAAGTTTGTTGCACTGTATCCAGAGTGAAACTTTACATTTGTAATAAGAGCTAGATGTGGAGGTTATAAGTGAAGCTAAAAGCTGAGGACTTTCTTGATGATGAAATACTGTTCTGAAGAGGTTGATTAACTTTATTAAACAACAGAAGAAAATCTAAAAGGCTGTCGAGTAAAGCACGGATTATTCTGATACTTTCTGTTTGATGTAGACTTTGTTCGCTAACTTTTGCCTGAAACTTCAATTTGTCAGACACTTTTGAATACCAGGGACGATTTTCTTAATCATTCAGAATAACTCAGTAAGACAGGTCTTGGAAATTGGCTTAGATTGGCACATGTGCTACAGGAAGGGAGAGGAAAAAGTTTACAGACCATGAAGAGGGAGAAGAAGGGTAACTTGTGGTTTAGGAGCTTTATAATATCCCTGAGGTCTATGCTGTTCCTGTGATTGCTTTGCTCAATGGAGAATGTTTGGACTCTCCTACCTGTGGTTTAGCCTTCTGACCAAAGTTTTCTGAGCCCATTCATTACAGTAGTGGCTTTTACACAAACAGAAAGATTCAGCCTTGTACTCCACATGCTGGAACACTCAGCCTTCTTGTTCCCATGATTGTGTAAAGGAGCAGATAAGTGGAGTTGTGGGGAGTGGGGGATGCTGAGGTGGAGTTGTGTCATTGAATTACATACCAGCTACACGTCTGCCTATTACTGAGAAAGACATTCACTGTGGTAGAATTACAGTTTCTGTTCAGTGTAGCTACAATCTGCTAGGCTGTGGTGCTCAGTATCGTAAGGGAGTTAGTTTATATTAAAAAAGGGTACAGCATAGAAAAAAATGCTGTACTTTTAGAAGTCCTCTGAAATTTAATGATAAAATATTTGGCTCTTTGCAGTGTTTCCATTTTGTACTATGCTTCTAAGCAAAACCCCTTTTCATTTTAATATAGTACTTTCTGCTTCTGAATTTCTTCCTTATTCTGTTAACTTGTGCGTGGGTTTTTCCTAAATAATCCCTGTCAAGCAGGACTGTGTTGCAATAAATTAGGCAGAGTTTTGTTGAATTTGACGTCAGATTTTATAGGTCATTCAAAATTTATTTATAAACTTCAAATGCTTTTGTTTGTTTACTTTAAAGAAAACTGTTTTGTTGTTTGGCAGGTATCCTACAAGAAGGATGTGCAAGATACTCATAGATACACCGAAGTGCTGAACAGGCCAGACATAAAGATAGCAACTGAGATAACAAAGATAATAAGTGATGTATGTTACCCTATTACTCTATTTGCATTTTTTAGACATGTTAATTTATTTATTTTAATTTCAGTCAGATTGCTTAGAATGCTGCTGAAATTCTCAAATGTCACGAGCAGAAAACCTGCAAACCCAAATCTGAGATGGAGGTTTGATTAAAAAAAACCCCAAACAACAAACCCCAACAAAAAAAAGCCCCAAACTTGCCTGGTATGTTACAAAGTTAGGGCTTTTTTCTATTTTGATTCTGACAGAATGACCTTTGCAATTACTGGTCATTGATCTACAGACAACATTAAGATTACTAAACTTGGTTTTGTTTCAGCTTTATTCATGATAACCGTTCTCAAAAGAATTCATATGCTCGTATCCTGTACTGCACTTCAGAAAACATGCTGAGCCTTTTTTCACCTCAGTACGAGAGAAGCTCACATCTCAGGACTCCCCTTCCTCCTTCCATCTTGGCCAGCAGCGACAGGGAAATGCAATTCCCTGCTGTCCTTCTGAGAGCTGTGCAAACGCACTGTTTCTTGCATGGAGGCTTTTCTCCCCGAACTCCCTCTCAAATTCTTTGCTTTCCCATTGTGACATCTGCTAATGGAGAGGTCAAGGAGCAGTTTGAGAAGCACCAATGTGTGATGCAGTTTGATATTTTATTGTAGACAGGTCAAACTATATATATATATATTTAAAAAGCCCTGAGTCAAGATTTTAAGTAACTGTTAATAGTTCAATGTGAGACCGACTAGGTACCTATAGAGAGACAGTTTTAAGATACCTGAGATTCACCTTTGAAATATTCAGGATTTTCTGAAAACCTAGAACTTCTACTAAGTTCTATGTTCAACATTCAAATTTACTAATTGCTGTTCATGCCCCCTTTGAGTTAGAGTGGCTTTGGGACTTCTGTTTGTCTCAGTCTGTTGTTATAACACGTCCAGCTGATTCACAGTGCCTGAGTAATACAGGAAACCTATTTTAGGTAGTGTAGTTTGTGATATGGCAAAGCACCTATTGTCAATTCATCTGTGCTGTTTTCTAAGGCATTGCGGCAAAAAATCACAGCAATTTGCATGGGAGGCAGTTCAGTTGGAAAGATCATATAGCATCAACCTTGTGGGACTAATTTCACTCTGTTACACCAGTGCAACCTCACTGACATCCAGCATGACTGCGGTGGTAAAACAAGAGTGGAATTTGACCTTACATTTCAAAGAAGCAGCCCCTCAGCCTAGTTTCAAGACTATTTTTCCCTGCTACAAATAATCTTGTGTAAACTGCAGACCCTGTTGCAAGCAATGCTAAGATACTCTAACTCATTCTGCCTTGACTGGGAGAACAATATTCCTCAGGTTTAAGCTATGTATTTAGTTAAAGTTGAATTTTGTAAATGCTGTGCTTTGCACTTCACAATAAATACTACATTAAGAAGCTGAAGCCTGAGAAGGGCTTTTTTTCAGAACTGATTAGAACAGTAGCATCAATGCAGATCACTGAGAATTTTTTTTTACAAGCTTGAATGCTTACATGACTATTGATAAACCAAAAGCAAACAATTTAGTAGTGATTTATATTAATTCCTTTTTTTTTAAGGCTGAGTACAAAAAGGGAAGGGGAGAGATGAATAAGGAGCCTGCTGTACTTGGAAGACCAGATTTTGAACATGCTAAAGGAGTTTCAAAACTGTTAAGCCAAGTAAGATTTTCTGTCATTTTACAATAATTTCATTCAGATATCTCATTCCTAGTAATGCAAGAAAATATTTATATTTTAGATGATTATCTCTAATTGCATGAAGATTATGTTCTCAAACCTTTCATATAATATTGCAATGACTAGTAAATTTAAGTTTCTCAGGAAAGAGAATATACATTTTTATGAAAAAATACAATGACCTTTGACTGTTACAGCTCGTCTCTTGTGGAGATGGTGTATATTTATACAGATTACCTAGGAATTCTAAAATATTAACTGTGTGTAATTTAGAGGCAAATTTTGCTACTCATTCAGTTTGAGTGGAACCTTACGCTGTGATTAATCCCACTGAAGTAACTGAGGTCTTTTGTGTAACTGCTTGCTAATGTGAGTAATGGGATCTGAATTTGGTCTGACATGTAAACCACCCGCCTTCCCTCCCCCTGAAACTGAACGTTTTATGTACTACTTTCTGTTACATATTAACCTGGAAAAAAAAATAAAATTAAAACATTGAGGAATTATTTTAGTCCATAACTAAAAAGAAAGCTGAAAAAGCAAATATTCCCTCTTTTCTGCTTATGAATCCTATAAAATATGTACAGAAGACTCTACTACAGATCAGCCTGACATTGTGAGAAGAGATTTTTTGACTGCTGACCTGTTTTTCTCCCCCCTTTTTTTCTGGAGTAGTTCTTTAACAGTGCCTCGCATAATCCTCGCTAGTAATCCTGTCAGGCTACACTTAGAGCTTTTGTAAACCTACGCACAAATTCGGCCCTCCTGTAGGAGGAGGATAAAACCCTTTGATTGGAGAAGGCCGTGTCAGCCTTCCCAGAATTAGAAAAAAACCTCCAAGTGTAGTACTGTATACACTAGAACAGTCTGAAATTCAGTGTTGTGTAATAAATACTTGTGATTTGGCTAGATAATAAACATCTCCACTAGAACTAGGATAAAACAAGAATAATATGTCATGAAGAACAAGCTGCAAAGCAGTGCAGTGTCTGTTTGCAAAAGGTTGAGCTCCTTTTGCTGTCACCAAACACTGTATCTGCAACATAAATTTCCTGTTTCACACTGGACCATCATTAACTTTGAAGCATTAATGGTACACAAAGGGAAAAAGAAGAAAATATGTGCTTTTTTATTGCTTTGTTAATGATATATTCAGAATCAAAATTAGTTTGTGTTTTCCAAATAGATTTCTTTCTTCCATTTTCTAATGGATCATGTGCTCATTTCTCTGCTGATAAGCAAGTCTGCTAAGAGATTATTTTGTGTTTAGCATTGTGCAGACTTGGGAGTCACTTTCTTGGAAGGTCAGTGAGATGGTGCTTAGCCTTGGGTGTCACTTATAGGAAAGGGAGATGTTTGTCATTTAGCAAACACCTTTAGTGCTTTTTAAAAGTCTTCATATCTAAATTTAGTGTGGTATCCTTTATTTCTACTCAGTAGTTGTCTACACACTCCTTTCCTTGCTGCCTATTTCAGAACCTAGCGGGCTTGCAGCTGCCTGTTGTCACAAATGGGACCAAAGCAGGTCCCTTTCCAATAGCCCTTTCCATCTCTCTAAGCCTGGCACTCTTGAGGTTGTGGGCAACAATTGCAACAATCAAAAAATACCAGCTGGATCATGGGGTCCTGCAGGCTGATGCTGAGCCAGCTGCATCGTAGGCTTCATCAACACACTTTTTAAGCTCATTTTTATTAGATGTGCTTTTCCTCTTGGACAATGCATGCTGCATCTGCAAAAGCTTTATAATAGTCTCTTCACTGCCAGGGACTGGGATGGCAGCAGTTCTAGTTGACATCCTTCAGTAGAAGAGCGCATTTGGTATGCAATTTTAACTTCTTTAGAGAGTCCAAATAGTGCAGAAGGTGTGGCAGGAAGAGAGGAGCAGTTAACAAAATGTATCTTGCTTACAATTTATTGGTAAGGAAGATTCTTCCTAAATACTGTTGGACCAAACTATGCAGCCACCAGGCCCAGATCCAAGTTTTGGGATCCTTCCTTGTCTTGAACTGTTGTGGCTGCTTGCAGCATGTGTGATGGGCCACATACTTTTAGAAAGGGAGTCAGGGCTTCAGCCTGACAGGCTGCTGCCAGCCATCCACATGAAGCAGCATGGATTCTGTAAATGCCAGGCTGCTTTCAGGAGTGGGAAGGTGCACTTGACAATTCCCCACCTCCTCTGAAGGGAAGACAGTGGCCATAGGTTGTCTCATATTTTTATATATTATTTGAATCCTTATAACACTTAGACACACTGATCATAAATCAAGAGCACAGAAAAATGAAGATGACCCCTGTGTCCAAAGAGCAGGGCAATGGGGCAGGATGAGGAATGCACCTGTGCTGTAGGAGCGGAAGAGCCCTAAATGTGGGTCAGTCGTGTCAGTCCTCTTTGTGGAAGGATCACGAAGCAGGCTTGTAACAATCACAAGGTTTAAAAAATAGAAAAGTTAATGATCTCTTTGTTGTCTCCAGACTTTCTGACTTTTAGGATTTCCATTTGTTTCTCAGCAAATGGGAACATTATAAACTTCTTGTGCTCAAAGTTGGTGATCTTCCTTAATACCGTGAATCTATAAGCTGCGACATGCAGAGAAATATTAGTTATTTGACCCTCACAGTAAATTTGCAAAGTTAACAATTTTGATGGATGTAATGGGAAGAGAAGATGATAACATGTTTTAATGTCGTGCATATGGGTAGGTAATTTAGCGAGTATAGAGAACAGGAGCAAGAAGAGGTCAGGCGGTGTGGGTGTAATGAAGGGAGAAAGCAATCAAGGCAAGCAGGAAGGCAAACAAAGTGAAGAAAATAGTGTTAATGTTTGACTGGCACTCAAGGCTTTACAAAACAAGTGTACCCTCTCTTCTGCCTTTTTTTTTTTCTTCCCTTTTTTTTTTTAATTTAACAAAGCTTTTGACAACAACAGCAGCAAAATAATAGCTCCTAGGACTAGTGTATTTACCCACAGCATGTGGTAACCCCTTTCTGTTTATTTTAAATCAAATTTAAAACAGAAATGGCGTTAGCCCTTGTGAAAACATGAAGCTTTTCAATTTGCTGAATGTACATTGTAGAATTTGGGTTATTTTTTTATAATTTTTCTAAAAACAAGGTCTTGTTTATATCTTCTTTATGTCTTCTAATGCATTATATTAGATTTTTCAAAGAGCTGCTGATATGAAGTATTTCCCTTATGATGTTCAGTAATTTGGTTTACAGTGAATAATTTTGGATATTTGTGTTTTATGCTAGATGTGGTGCTTATTTTTTCAGGGATAAAATGGTTAGAGGTAGAATGTTTTTCAAAATAGACCTTCTCTGATATTAACAACACAAAGACTCTAAGATTTTCTAAGTTTTTATGCTTTAAAGTCTCCTAGTGCTTTTAGCAACCAATATTTTAATTTAGCTCTTTGTTTATCTTACATTTTCTTCAATATCTATGTGCTCTGACAGGTTTTTGATATTTTTTTTTTAATATGTTTTCATACGGTCATGAGGAGATGCTTTAGCTGTAAGTGTCTGCTTCATCCTGGGATCCCAGTGGTTGAATGATTCAATTTTTGTAGTTTCTTTGTAAATCTGAACAGTGGGTGATGTCATCCACTTCTGAAACTGAACACTCCCTGTGTGAACAGCTTTGAACTACAGATTTGATTTAGGAATGTTGCTGCAAAGCTTCAAAAGACACTGCTCTGTCCAGCTGCAATTCTGACTTTTATAGGTTTTGTATGATGCCGATGAGAAGTATGTTTATCCAGGCCTTATTTAATTCCAGTTTGGTTTTTCAGGGATGTTGTTGTGCTAAAAGCCTGCAAATTCTCACTTCCTTCACCAACAATTAAGAAAGCAGCCTCTGTGCATTTCTTTTAAATTAACCCCCACTACATACTCTCTAAAAAAACCCCAAAACAACAAATAAGCTTAAGACTTTAATTAAGACAGTAAATAAGTAGCCATCATTTTAAACCCTCATTAAAGCTCTTGGTTAACAGTGAAATTTGTAGATAAGCTTCCACTAACAACTGTCATTTCTACTCCCACTTTTTGTTTGCTCTTCCACCACGATGTAGCATTGCTAAGGCCTCCCCCCTTCAGATGTTTTAGAAATCACTGATGAAGTATTTTGCTTCCTTGTTTTTAATCAGAACCCTTTTTTTCAGGCATATTTTTCTCTTTATAACTGCATTCATAACTTTCTCCTCTTCAAAAGAGGGATGAATACTGTGTGCATTACTTCACAGTGACTCATCCATGGGCTCGCGCTTCTCTCTTCTCCCTCTCCCACCCCACGCCTTCTTTCAAAAGGGATAAAGAAACAGGAAAATCCTGATAAAAGAGAAAGTGAATGCATGCGTAGCTTTCAATGAGACGAATGCCCTATGACAGGTCAGAGTTAAATTACTGCTGCAAGTGCTCTTGAGATACTGCCAGGGTCATCTGATATTATTGTGTGGCCTCCATTTTGCCCCAGAGCAACATGTGCAGTGGTGTTGGGGAGCAGAGCAGCCATGCAAGGCAGCAGGCCCTAGAGGTACTGAGACATCCCTCCCTGCAGCAGAATTCTTTACAGCCAGATTGGTGGGTGGTCTCCTTAAATTTGGGACCCTCCTGCACACAGGCATCAGGACACGCAGCCCTGTGAAGACTGGGTTTGTTGGCTCCACCTCTTTCCTTCAGTAGCAGTGATGTGTGATCTGAAGTGACGCTAACGAGGATTTATTATTGGAATCTCTAGATTGAAATGTATTGCTAAAACAGTCTCTTTAAAAATGTCATGAAATGGCTGCAGCTGGAAGTTGGCAAGCCACATGTGAGGAGAGGTCCCTTTGGCACTGATGCTTTCACACTTAACAAGGATATTAAGAACCATGTTTTGCATTCAGTCTGTGTGCAAACTTTGTGGCCATTTGTTGGCTGGGCAGAAGAGGACAGCCTGCAATAGTTGGATGTTTAAACTCTTGTGCATGCTGTTGTTATGATGTGAGCTGATACCCAAGGAGTAAAAGACAGTTTTGCTCACCGTGCTGTCTTGATCCCTGGTTTCAGAAGCTTTTTGAATCACATAATCCAGCACTGCCTGATTTTTATTAGAAGACAAGTTTTGGATACACCTTTTGAAAGAGAAAATTCCTCTGATTTATTCCTTCACTGCCCATACAGAACGTTGATTTGCCTTTGACAAAGGCAGTGTCTTTGTATTCAGATACATACTTCTGGACTTGATCCAAAGCCAAAGAAAATATCAAACAATACAAACCAGATGAATCTACCAGAAGGCAATAGATATATTTTCTAGCATTACTGTGAAAGATTATTTAGTTCATCATGTGTTCAGAGAAAGTTTCTCTTTAAAAGTAACAAAGTTTTAGAATTTCCTTCCTTTGAAAAATGGAAAAGTGCTGGAATCATAATGTAGTTCTTGAACGTATATGGTTAGTTTCTCTTTGGGTGGCTTATTTTTGGTTTCTTGTTATCCTGATTAATGAAATACTGGGCATTGTGGCTAAATGTAACGAGGTTGTATAAGCTAAACCATCTTGAGAGTCTTTTGAGGCAAGGAAGAACTAAAAAGGAAAAAGAAAATTCTTCCCACAACTAAAGCTGAGAAAAAAATAATTTTTGAAGGAGATTGTTTGAGGTGGTTTAACCACTTTATCAGACATTCATGTGGGAATAGGGAAAAAAGGAGTGAGGAAAAAGCCGTGTATTTATTTAATGCAGAGCATGGTAAATTATAATGGATGTTGCGTAGGCTCAGATATCAGGTGTCCAACTAACATTCATCTGAGGAGCAGAATTCAGACTGAACTTTATTCTCCTCCATTATGCCCAGCTGTTGGAAAGAAGCAAGGCATGTGCGCAGAGTCTCCAGATGTTTGATGATCATGCAGAACAAGGGGAGCAAAGGAGGGAGGTTTACTATTTAACCGATTTCATATTTTCAGATTCTAAATTCAATTCTCCAGTGTGTTTTATGGAATTTTTGTGACTTACTTTTATTGCCATTGTCTCAATATTTATGTATTGCTTCTTTCTTCCTACATGTGTTGTCATTCCCCCTTTTTCTTTTGAACAAGAAGAAATAAAACTGATGTCGGTCATTTATTTATGCTATTTAACACTGTAGTGAGGCAGGCATTGTCCCCAAGAAGGATCTGTACTACAGAGAGATTCCTGGGGTTCTCATGGGAAATTTCTGGCATAATTAAAAATAGACCTGTGGGTCTGGTGACAGCCTAACACAGTACGAGCGACACGTGGACCATGTCACTTGCACTGTGATGAGTGGGAAGATGGCCAACTGGGATGGATGAGTGGGAAGTTTGATTCTGACTTCCTACTTTCAAGTCGTTGAAAATGTTACAAGTGGTTTTTTTTTACAAGTTTTACAATGTATTTGTTTTAGATTTTTTTTCCATTAAAACCACATTTTTAATCTTAATTTTGAGTTGAATGATTCTCAGCAAATAGATTATTATTGATAGTTGAACAGTTCTGGTTTATTTGATTACTTGGGTGAGTCATGTGGTTTTGTTTCTGTTTCTTTTTTTTTAAATCCTTTAGCACCAGTAATCACATATGACAATCTTAACTTTTTTTTTTAATTTTAGTAAGATTCAGATACATAATCATTTCTTTGAAACCAGCTCAAGACAGTCACAGGTGTGGCCAAACCAAGCTTCTTTAAACATCTTCCTTGTTAAGAGATTTATGGATAAGGCAGTTGCCTTTAATAAGTTCCTTTGTAGTCTGAATTCTCTGAGCCTTCTTTAAATGCAGCATGTTAATATTAGATGTGTTTGTTCTGGTGGAAGGTGAAATACAAAGAGCGGTTCAGTAAGGAAATGAAGAACCACCAGTACAATCCTCTTGACAGTGCTTCCTTCAAGCAAGCACAGATTGCATCCACCTTGGCAAGTGATGTAAGTGAATTTGCTTTGTAATTTATATGCATTTACATCCTCAAAAACCTAATATTTCTTCTTCAGCAGAATTTCTTCTTCCATCTTAAGAGTTACTCTGAGCAGCAGTCTTTGCTATACAGTGTGTCTGTAAAGCAGCTACAGCATGTCATCCATTTCTTACTCTGCTTCTGACAAAGCCCTTCTCTGAGGGCCTGCAGGGTTTTTCATGCATGTTTTTGGTGAGATTCATCTCGCTTAACTTTCTGTATCAAAAAGTATACTACTTACTCTGAGCTAATCACCTTTGTATTGATAAATACACTCTGCACTGGATGAAAAAACTGGCTGGATGTCTGGGCTGAAAGAGTGGTAGTGAACGGAGCTGAATCTAGCTGGTGTCCGGTCACAAGAGGTGTTCCCCAGAGTTCAGTACTGGGGCCTGTTCTCTGTAATATTATTAATATTTATTAATGATCTGTATGAGAGTGTACCCTCAGTAAAAGTGCTGGCATCTCTCCATTGATTGTAGAAGGAGGTTGCGTGAGCAGCTCAGATTTGGATGTTTGTCGTTTAGACTTCCTTCTGCTGGTTGATCATCTGAATAGTATTACAAAGTACATCAGTCACTAGATTCAGCAATGGGTGCCTGCTGCTGGAGTCATATTGGAGAAAATGTCTACATCAAGTGATAATGCTGTTGGAATGATATATTTAACTAAAAATATTGGTTTAAAAGATTTGTCATCCAAGATAGGTAAGGTGGCTAGTTTTCTTCCTGTAAAGATGGGCATCCAGCTATCAGAATTATGGAAAATCCTACTATAGGCTGACAGGAAGTTATCTTCTGCTACGTCGTTAAGTGATTATTTTTTGTCTCAGGTAACTATATTGCTTATCTTTGCTGAAAGCAATCTGTATTAAGTAAAATATCCAGGAGCACTTCCCTTTAACTGTTTTGTATACAGCGTTTTTATTTGGACAGTTAGTGTAATTCTTGAATTAAAAGAAAAGAATCAACAGTGTCTAAAATGAGTAAATTCAAAGTATTAAGGAAGATAGCCTTGTTTTAAGTTTCTGGGGTGGAAGGGAATGAATAAATAAATAAAAGAATTCTAGTCTGAAAAGTCATACAAAGTGTGATTTTGTTGTAAGTGTCCTTTTTGAGGAGATGTTTGAGTAGTTCCCAAATACTCAGTAGAATGAATCCTGGATTGATTGTTCCTTTTCCTCCAAATAATAGTAAATGACCACCATCTAGTGGCTGCTAGAGATTGTTCAGGCAGGCACTTGATGCTTCTGGCTTTTGGATGGCCACACTAAACTGTGAATTATTTTGTTAATCTTTATTTTACATAACTTGCTTTCTCTTTCCAGGTGAATTACAAGAAAGATTTGGAAAGCCTACATGATCCAGCTTCTGATTTACCAAACCTGCTATATTTAAACCATGCTTTAAATATCAGCAAAACGCATAGCGATGTAAGTTGCTTTTATAAGAATGACCTGAAAAATATATGTAGTAAGGAATGTAGTATGCATAGTCACTGTAGAATACATAATTTTTTGGTACTTTCTTAATGGCTTCATATGTAGTAGTCTGTAATGTTGCAACCATAGTAGTTGGGGGTTGTAGAGAAGAAAAAAGGGCTTTTAGGGAGAGATACATCAGTTGTTCTAACAAATAATATACTGGGTATGAATCACATGGACTTCTGGTACTAGACTGGCATTTCTTCTCATGTGTCTGAAACCTTGTCTGATTTTTCCTTTGTTAATCTAAGATACTTTTTTCCTTGCAAATCTTGCTTTGTCTAAGACCTTGCTTATTGCTTTCATCTACAAGCTCTGTGTGCAAGTGACCATTATGCTAGTTTAATATTTGGACTTCTTCCATAAACAGTCTCTTGAGTGCTAGCTTCCCTTAGAGCTTCTCTGTCTAAGCCTTTTTTCCCCTTCTAAATCTCTGATGCTTCCTACCCTGGATCAGGTAGCAAGCACATACTCCATTCTGCCAGGTAACAAGATGTGACCCTTGATGGGACAGGTGATCTGACATAGGATAGTGATGGGGATTGAAATGGGGAGGAAGAGGTAGGACACCCCTGGCTTCTGTGCAATGCAGATGCTTTTCTCCCACTCCAGGAACACCTATGCTACATGCATGGTGCTTGTAGGCTGGTTAGCTGCATTTGCTGTCTTTAGTCCAGAAACCACAGAAGGGCTGCAGAACTGCTGTTGAAAGGTGTGAGTGGGTGGTGTTGTGAAGGAAGATTGCTCACAGTCAGCAGGAGGTGAACACTTCACGCACAAAGGGTTAGCTCTAATGACTATGAGCATATTGGGTCGTCTTCTGAGTCAGTGCCTGCTTATGGAATCTTATGTCTAAAATAATCAAAATAATCCAGGCTTCCCATCTGTACTTGATTTTTGTGTTGCTCTTTGGTGAATTGGAGCTGGCTTTTCAGCTGTCTCGCTCTGGAATGTGAAGCTAACACTGACTATCCCCTTTTTTATGGGTAATAAATGAGTTGATAGCTTTCACTTCCTGCATTCTTCATGTGTGTTTTGCCCTATTTCTGGTTTCATTCAATGTAAAGTAAGATTGGCATTCTTTTTGATGATTAAATGAACATCCTCATCATGAACTTCATCAATTTGTCATCTTATCTCTAATGAGATAGAAAGCTGGGCTTTCCCTTCAGGCAGGTCAATTCTTCCAAAATTTGTTTCTTTCATTCCCCAGAAAGGATTGAGTCATGTCCTCTGTGCTCTATTCTGAGGACTCCGTAAATACTAAATCTCTGATTTTTGCCTGGTCCAAATGCTGGTGGTAATTTTTTCTTCCTGCAAGAAAGAAAAAGAATGCTTTGCCCATCAATAAGGTCTGCACTAGCTATTTGTCTTCTACAGAAATCCCGTTTTCAAAATCCTCAGATTTGACCTTCCCATGTCATCTCTTTGATTTTAACTCTCCAGTCTTTATCCGTTCTTTTCCAATATATTTTTGTGTTCTCCTTCTCTCTCGACAGCTTATACCAAATCTTTCTTGGAAGTCTGCTTCCACTGTATGAAGCAGTCTTCCAAATTGTGCTGCTAACTGATTTCCAAAGCCTGATCTGTGATCTGGTTTTGGTTTTTTTTGTTTTGTTTTTCTTTTTCCCTCTAAAATACAGAGCTTCTTGCTAATTGCCCAATTTTGCCATTTCCCTGTAGTATACCTTCCAGGTATATCTTGAACTATGATTTTTATAATATATCTCCATCTCCCTCAGTGTGACACATTGGAACCTTATGGTTCCAACTAATATGGTTGATTGGTTTTGTGATTTACCTAGAGTTTAGAAGTGTGTGCAACTTTATGAAACACATATACTATAAAACCAATTCAAAACTGTTACACATTCAGCCTCTGTGGGAATAAATCCCAACAGTTAAATGGAAAGCTTGATTGGCATGTTTGGGCACAAATAGACTGATTTTTGACAGGTCAAACATTTTCATTATTTTGATGATGAGGAGAGTTCATGAAGTGGAACTTTCCTCTCATGTGGTATACATGTAATTCTCTTTGGCATGAACTATGGAGACATAGAATTTAAAACTTTGATGTATATACAACAGCTAGTTTATTGTTTTGCATGTTTAAAAGCCATTCCTATTAGAGAGACTTTGAAACACTAAAGAACTACAGGCTAAAAGAAAAAGGAACTTAGATGTGTTTCATTTTATAGAACAGGATGAAGAAAGAGGACATAAGAGACTGAATTTGATGCCTATAGTTTAGTGTAGCAAAACACTACATTTGACTTACCTAATAGGATTTTATAGAATTTTATTTTTAAAAAAATGTTGTTCCATTAGTTGAGGAATGGAACAAAAGTATGAAGTCAGTATGTGCAGATGGAGATAATTTTTGTTTGTTTTCACTACGGAAGTGATTTTATTGTGTGACATTTATAGTTATTTCCACTAGGAGGCAAACCTAGACCATCATATGTGTTCCTTTGCACTTCAAATGTAAATAATAATGCTTATTTTCTAGCGAACACAAACATTTGACTTTTGGATGAGCAGGACAAACATTTTCTCTAGGAATAAGTTATTTTTTATCGTATCTTTTTTGTTGTTGTTTTTTTCATCACGATATTTTAAATTCAAATAAAATTCAATAAAACAACTGAGTTGGAAAGCCTAAAATATAATTTCTTTTGCAAAAACTTCTGGATTTTGTTTGGATATTTTTTGTTTCAGTATGAATATCAGAAATCATTTAAGCAAAGCAGTGTCTTCTATCATTTCACCGTGGATACAGCTGGACAAATCCATCACAAAGAAAATGCAGTGCTTCAAAGTCAGACATATGCATTCATAAATACATCTTGCAAAGAGAAAAATGCAGTATTGTAGCAGTGATTGAATCAGGCACAAAACTGCATGACAGACTACAGTGATGTGAAGTGCATATTCAACCAGAAGAACCCCATGAGGACAGAGGAGAATGTTTTTGCAGGACCTTGTAGTTTAGAAGCCTGTCAGCAAAAGAGATTCTTAACACTCTTCTCATATTCAGACATCACTTTTTTTTGAAGAGACAAATAAATTAACATGACATTGCTCATTCTGAATATAATATTTTGATTTGTAGCTATTTGCTTTCCTTCATGGCTTGTGTAGAATATTCCATCATACCCTCCACTGATTGAGGTAAGTAATGTGTTTGCCCATCTTAATCAAAAGAATGTGAAAAAAGGAGTTCAGAAGACTTCTCCAAGTTTCCAAACCAAGTATTTGCTTTGTGAGTTAGCATGATTTTATGTGTTGCTGTCGTAACTCTGTGTCCTTCAGTGTGATTTTGCTGCTAACTTTAAGGTCACGGTCATTGGTAGCTGTGGGGGAAATGTTGGTGTAAGACCAGACCCTACCAAGGAAGTAGTTTTCCTCAAATGTGCATTTCATAATGGTGCTCTTGAACATGAAAGAGAGACCAGTAGGGCCTGGCTGTTAAACAGATTTTGTTTTTATTACAGTAAGTCTGTTGTTTAATGGAAACATGACAGGAGATCCTATTGAAAAGGTGCCAACTATTCAGACATAGGTCATTCAGCCAAAATCATGCAATTAGTTTAAGGATTCTGATTGATGCTGCTTCTTCTCGCTGTCTTCAAAGTTCACCATTTTTAGGTCTGACATTTTGAAGCAAAGGAATAAATGACTCCAGAAAAAATTTCCTTGTCTAGCTGCCCTTTCTTCAACAGGTTAAATGTGGGAGGAGTCTTCTAAGTCAAAACCTCTAAGCAGAATGACTAAGACAGGATTTGCCTGTTACTGTGGCAAGCAGTCAGATCTCACATTCTCTCAGCTGTTAACATTTATTTTCATTTTCCTAGGTCAAGTACAAAGAGAATTATGAAAAATCTAAAGGCAGATCAATGCTGGAGTTTGTGGATACACCAATGTATCAAGCTTCAAAGGAGGCTCAAAAGATGCAAAGTGAGGTTAGTAAATATGTGTACTTGAACTAGTAAAATTCATATCAACACAGAAGCTAACAGACTTCTCGTACCCAGGTTAAGAAAATGGATGAAGCACATAATAAAGGTTTTATAAATTGAGGATATGGTAGAATTACTGCTGAGTTCTTTGCCATTCTCTAGCTCAGTTCCTCCTTCAAATTTGTTTTTCCTCAAAAGGCCGTTGGTACTAACACTAGACAGAGATTGTATGTAGTGTCGTTTAATTGACAAGAAGCTCAAGAGGTCATCTAGATCAGAGATCACTAACTTTTTTACCTTTTGTCTTTAACTCTGTGTTTAATGAAGGAGGGTTCTCAGGTGGCAGCAAGTGAAGTTGCAAAACCCAATCTGACCCCATACCTTGACTGAAATGTGCTCCTGCCTGTTCAGCCTGGGGAGCTCAGCAAGGGGGAAGGACTGTTCCCAGGCTTCAGAACAGCACTGGCTATCCTGTCAGGCCATACTTTTCTAACTTTTTATTAAAAATGTCCAGTGGTGGAAGTTTTGTGACCTTCTGGGCAATCTAGTCCAGTGCTTCACTATCCATCCTGAGAGAGTATTTCCCCCTGTCTCCCTTGCTGCAGTTTGATTCCATTATTTTTGCTGTCTATCGTGGAAAACAGATTATTTCATCCTCTTGTTAGAAACTTTAATGTGTTTAAAACCATTACCTTGTATGCCATTTGTCTTCTCTTTCCTCTACCAAGCAAACTGTTTCAGGTTAAGCATTCTCTTTGGAAATACCATACATACGTATTTTTGTTTAAATTGTGCGTGTCTTTTATAGATAATCTAGATAATGAAATGAGTAATAAAGTTGCTTATTAATGTGGTGAGTAACTTATGGCATGGCTCGTTTCTGGGTCTGTTTACAGCGTTCTTTCTGAAATACACTTGGAAATGCACATACAAGTACCACTAATTGTTGGTTTTGCTTCAATAGAAAATGTATCGCAAAGATTTTGAAGAAGGGATCAAGGGAAGGCCCTCAATGGATTTAGACAAGACCCCAGAATTCTTGCATATAAAAGAAGTCACTAACCTGCTGAAAGAGGTAGAGAACATTTTTGTCATTGTTAAGTTGTAAATGAGCAATAAGCAGCATCACTGCAAGCTGGTGAACAACTTACAGCTAACTTGGTAGCTAAATACAAAATTGACTTAATGAGTAAGAATTGCCATGTGTCATTTTATATTTTGAATAGTTCTCTAGTAAGAATCAAAACTTTCTGAAGTTTCCTTATGAACATAAGGAAATGATAAAGCTCAGGACACCTGAACTAGAGAAACAGAGTTAAATGAGCAAATCAGGTGACTCCATAGAAAATGGATTGCTGTCAGGACATTCCCTCTGAGGACCTCAGTTTTGGAGTTTGTTCCTCCCCTAGGCTCAAATAGCCCAAATTTGGTGACCTTCCAGGTATTCTGCAAAAGACATATGTTTGATAGGTTTTTGCAGAGGGCTTGGAGCTTTTATTTCCAGATAAATAAAGAGATTGAAAGGAGGGTTTCTGTTGGTGTCCAGATGGCAGTTTTTCCTTTTGAGTAATTATTTCAGGTTTATGATAGCCTGTGGTGGTTATATGGATGCCTTGAGCTGTGTGCAGTCACTTTTATTTCACTGAATTATTGATTCAATTTAATTGAAATAATTGTCTATCATACATGTTAAAATAAAGAAGACTAAAATTCCATAATATAGCTGTTACATAAACTGCTTTAAGCAGATTTTGGTAGGAGGTACAACTTTTGTGTGTGCCCAGTGTTTCTTTAAGATTTCTGCAATGTTCCTGAGTTGTATGTGGCATTATAAACTAAATAACTTTTTTTCCCGTAACTGAAAATACTTCTATCTCTAGTCTTTTTATATTGTTATTCAGAACTGGTTTTGGGATAGGTTTTGAGTCTTGGTTGGTTCTCCAGATTAGGTTTACTATTTGACCAAATTTAGAAGTAAATGTATCAGCAAAATTCATAGTTAGAGATATCAAGGCTGCTAATAGCCCCCTTTTGAATTTGGGAGCCAACAGTACCTTGTTTATATTTACGGTATTAAGAATTGATGGTTTTGCTGTGGCCCAGATGAATGGAGGATGCTCGAATTAAAAACCCTTGAACCTTGCTCCTTTCCGTGTTCTTTAAACAACTTATTCCAGTCCATACTAGATTTCATACAGGTAAAGAAAAGTTTTTCTTTTCAGATATGTCTTTATTATGAATCCTGTAATAAATAATTATTCCAAAAAGCTTGGCTTTTGGTAGGTAGACAAGTTTCAAGCTAGATCTAGTTTGTGCACTACCATTCAGTGTGCACATATCTAACGTATGCCTACAGACTAGGGAAAAATTGAACTGCTTGCATTTCATTTGAGTTAATCTTGCTGCATGCTGAATGTCCATAGAAGTGTTTAGTGCATGCATAGCTGCAGATGTGTTGTAAATGTTCATCTTTGAAAATTTTGATATAACTTCCCTTCATAATGCTACATGCATTATGCATTAAGATGTTCCCTAATTCTTACCTCCTCAAGTTTTATGACTCATTACTTAGGGAGTAAGCCATGCTTGTAAGCCAGAGGGGAAAAATATGAGAAAATGGAAATGGTGTTTTAATGTGTACCTGCATAAATTCCATATGATCCTATATCCACATTCAAGGAACAGATTCCAAACCCCAAAATTACATAGGTCAAATTAATTATTATCTTTCAAGATTCAGCAAAATTATATATTTCTTCATAGTCAAGGTTGTAGCTCAGTATTTTTCTGTAAAGATTCGTAATAAGCTTTAGATACACACTGCATGAAAAAAGGAGAAACTGGAGTTACTAAAAATGAATTATTTGTTCTATTACTTTTATTTCTTTGTCAGCTGTGTTCCAGCTTATTCTGTTGCCTTCCCACTGTAGAGAATTCTGCAAATATTTTACATTTTTGTAGCAATAAGAATTTTCTTATTCCAATGGAGAGCTACAGATGAAGGGACTGGAACATCTCTTTTATGAGGAAAGGCTGAGAGACCTGGGGCTGTTTAGTCTAGAGAAGAAAGACTGTGAGGGGGGGATCTTATTAATCTTTACAGTTATCTGAAGGGTGGGTGTCAAGTAGAAGAGGCCAATCTCTTTTCAGTGGTGCCCTGTGATAGGATGAGAAGTAATGGTCACAAGCTGGAACACAGGAATTTCCACCTCAACGTGAGGAAAAACTTCCTTACTGTGAGAGTGAGAGAGACCGGGACAGGCTGTCCAGAGAGATTATGGAGTCTCCTTCTCTGGAGACTTTCAAGACCCACCTGGAGCTGTTCCTCTGTGGCCTGCGCTGGGTGTACCTGCATTGGCAGGTGGGTTGGACTTGATGATCTCCAGAGGTCCCTTCCAACCTCCGCCATTCTATGGTTCTTCTCTGGAACCACATTCACAACTCTTTCAGAAGACACAGCTGAACTTAGTAATTTTAAATTAATAGAAGTTGTTTCTTGCTTGTTGGAAGACTTGTTTCTGATGGTACAGAGAAACTTTAAAAATACCCAGTTTACCTTTGTTTGAAGAGTTTACACAGAGACAAAGGTGCTCACTGATCCTCGTGAAATTGAATGCATGTTTAGGTGTATTAATTCATGAATATATAAATCCTTCTGAAAAATATTTTCTTCAATTTTGTTCTCATTTCTTTGCTTAAAAAAGCCTAATCCAAACCTGGAGTTGGGAAGAACAGTTAAAAATCCATACAAAGCTTAAAGATCTTGAAAGTAGGCCTACATCAGCTCTCTAGGAATTGGGAAGTGGAAAAAAGAATCAAATGACCACAGGCGGGTTCTACTGTGCTTTTCATTTTATACTGAACTTTTGAGTCCTCTGGAGGTTGCAGCTGCTAAATGTTCATAGATCATACCAGTACAGTGTCTGAGGGGAACAGAAGTGATATGGTAGGAAAATTGCTTCTACATTATAATTTATTAAGCAGTTGTTTTAATGGGTCCTAGTATAGTGTTCAGACCATCCATCCTGATTGTGATGCAATTAGTGGAACAGAGGTAAAAACTGCAGCACAGATTATATTGGTCTGGAAAAGCAGATTAAAATACTTGTAGAGAGGCAGCAGAGGCCATTAAACAACATGCTTGTGCTGTAATGGGAGAGAACTATTTTTCAAGAGCACAACAGGAAAATATAACTACATTAAAACTTTTCCAATGTTATACCTTTTGATTTCATTATTTCCAATTATATTTTAACTCTGAAACCTGTACTTCAGATAATTCATATTTCATAGAAATTTCAGAGAGACCCTTCAGACATTTAATAAATGGTGTTTCTTTTCAAGATCTTGCAGACAATATTAAGTGAAGAAATCTCTCTCTCTTTTTTTTTTTTTTTTTTTTTTTTTTTTTTTTAAAATCCTTAGAAAGAGTATAGAAAAGATTTGGAAGAAGGGATGAAAGGAAAAGGAATGACAGTGTTTGAAGATACACCGGATTTGATTAGAGTGAAAAATGCAGCACAGATACTAAATGAGGTATGTTAATGCTAATCAAGGTTATTGATGTCACAGCAAGTTCAGTCTTTATATTTTACTTACTTGAGAATATTCCTTTTTTTTTTTTTTTATTTTAAACATAACTTACAATGAAATATGTAAGTATTGAAATAAAAGCTATTTCTGTTTTGCTTTAAGAATATAGAAAAGCTCTGGAAAAAACCAACTTGTTTAAAACGTTTCAGAGTTTCAGGCAATTAAAAGGTCAATGGAAATTGTTAGTGGTGTCAGTAGGTACAGCATTTAAAACTGGGTTCATTTCTCCATCTATTTGTTCAGGTAGTATATTTAATACTGTAATGGCAAAAGAGTTGACTTGTGAAGAAAAGTCGAAATAATTTTGAGTTTTCTTGAATCACATACATGCTGTCTGAAAAGAAATATTAGTAGTGACTGCCAGGCATCTTGGGAATATCTTTATCCAAACAAAATCTTTTACTTGTGAAAACCTTTTCTCAAAAGTAGAGTTGCTCCTGAAGAAATGGATTTTCTTGAGCTTGTGGTTCATCCAATGCGAACAGACAGGTGGGGACTCCCTTCAGAGTATGTTTTTAGAACTGAACTTTGTATTAAATATGTTGGTCTAAGTTGTTCTGGAGGTTATGCAGAAACACAGAAGTGTGCAAGCTACTCCCATTGAAAGGTTGGGTGTGGAAGTAGAAGACTCCTTAGGCTATGAACTGCCTCTTGGAGACCACCCTGAGGAAATCAGGTGCTTGGCAAGCCTGTGTGCTCAACAGAGCTGCAAGCTCCAAACTGGCATGGCTGGAACTACTGTGGATAAGCTTGCACAGCCTGCTTGGGAAACAGCAATGAGGATGAAGAGTGTTGGGAGGGAAGAGGGAAGGGAAAGCTCATGCTGTACTTCATTCCTTCAGGGTGTCATTTTTTCAGAGTAATATACATATTTATTTTATATATTTTAGTACTTTATATTCATTTAAGGTGTATATGCACACATATACATATGTAGCCATAAGAACCGAAGGGAATTCCATGCATGGGGCCAATCTGACCACTGTACAGAAGTGCAGAAATATACAGCTGTAACTCCCAGGATTATCACTTCCTTAGTGTTTTATACAATGTGAAGCTGCTGTTGCACCTTTAGCAGAGAGAAAGTGAGGCACGGTGTCTTGATGTCTTTTCACACGTTAACTTATACTTTTTTTGCAAAAAACTGTGGTAGGAAAAGTAGAGAATTGTTTTTTCATGTTTATTTCCACATTAGAGTGAGACAAAGATGGAAGACTGAAAGTCTTTTTCCTCTTGTTCAAGTTATCAGACCATTACATTGAGTAGAAGGATATTTTCCTTCTGTTTTCTTAACCTATGTATGACCTAAAAAATAATTAACAAACAAGAAAAGAAGAATTTTTTTAATTATATGTATTTATTTTTTGAAAAAACCCCACCTGTTTTCCACAGGCAGAGATAATGTAGAACAGAAAAAGTGTGATTATAATTACAGTAGCAGAAATAGCACTGCCTGAGGATCCTTTTATTTTTTATTTTTGAAAAAAGTACAACTGTTGTGTACAGTATCGCAGTATTACATTTTAATATCATTTGCTGATGAACAAGAAGTATATCCTTCCTTGGATAAACTGAAGATGAAATAGTCATTTTGTTTCCTGGTTATTGATTATTTATAATTTCTGTTATTGGAAAAAGCAGCAATCATAGAAGAGTACTGCCACTTGCCTAATGGCTGTGGTTCAGGAAAGGACTATTAAATGAATAAATTAGAACTTCCTCTTCTGAAAGTTCACTGGAAACAATTCTGTATGGTAATAAATTTCTAACGTGTAGTCTTTTCATAAATAAAATATTTTCTAAAAAGAAAGATGTGTTTCAAATAGGCTGGCACCAAGTACCAGCTAATTACACTCTGTTCTTCAGAGCTAAATTTCCCCTTTACTTTAGAAGATAATTGTAGAAAGCTGCATGGACTGATTTCCCTCCATCCTCTGCCAAATTAAAAATTGAGTGTTAGAGTTTTGTACATCTCCTAAAGTTTTCCTCCTGTACTTCTGTGTTTTCCTGACAAAAGCTTAACAAGAGTCTTGAGAGTTGTCACTCTAAATTTGAGATTTTTGATTGACTCTAAATCTTAACATGGATCTCTTGTGCAAAAAGCTACCTGTAACTCTCTGGCTATTGTGAATATAATGTATGAACTTTTATCTTCACAGAAACAATACAGGAAAGACCTGGAAACTGAAATTAAGGGGAAGGGCATGGAAGTTGGTCCAGATGTTCCTGAGATAAGACGAGCCAAGAAAGCTTCTGAAATC
Organism: Actenoides lindsayi; assembly: GCA_025331215.1. Lineage (NCBI taxonomy): Eukaryota > Metazoa > Chordata > Aves > Coraciiformes > Alcedinidae > Actenoides > Actenoides lindsayi. The sequence continues at coordinate 72,023 of WTSP01009311.1, read as the reverse complement.
GCAAGCATGGTCAGTGCCATACCTGGTGCAAGCTTTCCATTTGACAGGATGAAACAAATCCTTGTCATTGAAAATTCTAGGAGGTGACCAATCTTGGCAGTAGCAATACCACAGATTTCACCAAATACCTAATCCATTGAGTTACTTAGAGTCTAAAAGTTGCATAATCAGCATATGAGGGAAAAGTTAAGACTTCTCAGAAATTTGACCTCTGCATCATTTTTCACAGTTTGCACTTGTTCCTCGTGAACTGTGCCTGGCCTGGGCTATGTTCAGTAGTTATCATAGTATCATAGAATTATTATGGTTGGAAAGGATCTCGAGGATCATCAAGTCCAACCTTCATCCCAACATCTCCCTAACCACTAGACCGTAGCCTCAAG